>QKWP01002189.1:2648-21282 GCA_003550325.1 Gigaspora rosea
ATTATGTAAACTTTAGCGGGTTAGTGGGTAGGATAGGCTGTAGGTAATCGATTATAATTATTTATAATCATTGTGCAATAATTGTTATAATAAAAGTAAAATAAATTATTAATAAATTGATTTTATATATTATTGTATATATTGTTTTGAAATATTTGCAATATTTTGAAATATTTTGAAATAATTCGAAATAATTCGAAATAATACGAAATAATAAATTGATTTATATATATATATTGTTTTGAAATATTTGCAATAATTCGAAATAATTCGAAATAATTTGAAATAATTCGAAATAATTTGAAATAATACGAAATAATTCGAAATATTACAATTTAAATTGTTATTTTTTAAAAATTTATGTTATGTGAATATTTGCGAATATTTGCGAATATTTGCATAATTATGCATAATTTTTTTGTGCAAATTTCTGAATTTATATTGCGCATTTTTTCGAAACCCTTTTCGCATTTTTTCGAAAATTTTTTTCCACATTTGTCTACACCAAACGCAGTTTTTGCGCAATATTTCGACCCGCATATTTGGTCGCAAATTTTCGTATATATAAATTCGCTGATGTGGCCTAGTCAGGTTACTATATATCCTTTATTCTGATTGGCTAATACAACATATTATGGGCCGGTGCAGAAAAATTTGTACCTCAAAAAATTTCATAATTTTGATATTAAGAAAAATTTTTTTTTCTTGATTAATTATTAAAAATTTTTTAGTATTAAATGATAGATTTTAATCTAACTTATTATATTATTTTTATTGTTTTAACACTGTTTTATTTTAATAATTAAGCATGTACAATTCACTGTATTTGAAAAAAAACCAAATTTTTTTTTAAAAAAAATATTTTAATTAATTTTGCAACCAATATACAGTTCTATAAGCTTGTACTATGCAAGTGCGTTAATGTGCATATGATAAAGATATGGTTAAAATTTGAGCAAAATTGAATTACTGGTTGTGAAGAAATTAAGCTTTAAAGCGAGGTAATTTGATTTTTTTTACTATATACATGTATATAATAATTACTATAGTAAATTATATTAAATATTTTTAAAAAAAGTTACTATTAATAAATTTTTTTATTTTATCAATAAAATAATCAAAAAAATTTCATTTTTATCAATCTGGTAACCTAATAAGTATATTAAATTAAAAAAATTAAAAATTAATTTGTACAAAAAATATTTTAATCAGAGCTATTTGAGGTACAAATCTTTTTGCACTGGCCCATATTTATATAATATATATTTAAAAATACTATATATAAAAATTTTATTAGTTAATAACTTTTGTTCACTGGTCCAATTTGGATGATTTAGCTACCAAAATGATCCTCTTAAAGAGAGAATTCTAACAAGCCCAAAATCACAAGAATTTAATCACAGGATCATAAGATCAAATTTATTTAATAAATACTATATATATAGTCATAATGCACAAATCTATATTGATCTCATGATCCTGTGATTAGATTCTTGTGATTTTGGCTTGTTAGAATCCTTTCTTTGAGAGGATCATTTTGGTAGTTAAATTATCCAAATCGGACTAGTAGATCAAAAATTATTTATTATATTCTATATAATATTTAATAGTAAATAACTTTTGATCCACTGGTCCAATTTAGATGATTTAACTACCAAAATGATCCTCTCAGAGAGAGGATTCTAACAAGCCCAAAGTCACAAAGATCTAATTACAGGATCATAAGATCGATATGATTTGTGTATTATTACTATAGTATTTATTTAATAAATACTATATAGTAATAATATGCAAATCTATATCGATTTTATGATCCTGTGATTAGATTTTTGAGGTTTTGGGCTTATTAGAATCATCTCTTTGAGAGGATCATTTTGGTAGTTAAATCATTCAAATTGGACCAGTAGTTCAAAAGTTATTAACTATTAAAGTTTATAAATATTTTTAATAATAATTTAATATACGCGAAATTTGATTGGCTATTAAAGTAGGCAGGTAGGGGGGAGGGGGTAGGGGTATAGTAAATGGAAATCAGGTGATTTCTGGCGCCCCCTTAAGAAAGAGGGATGAGGGTAGGCCTCTGATAAAAAATAATCAGGTAATTAATGATACTGCCCTTATGCAAAAAATAAATTTTGTAGACAAATTTGCCTGCAAAACAGATGAAGAGATAATTTGGCAATTTATTGGCAAATCGATAGATAAAGTCTACAGATCTGGTATTTTTTGATATAGAATTTGAACAAACTCAAATTACACGCATGATCATAAAAACCTTTTTAAAACAAAATCTGGAAAGTTCCAAAAATTTAAGTTACAGAATCGCATATAAACTTGGTAAGCATGCTACAAAATCATATATAATTTGGCCAAGTATACTACAAAATACATATAATTTGGCAAATATAGTTCATATTATATCGTATAATTTAAATTTTGTTACCACATAATTTTGGTTTTGTCACTGCAAAAATTTACTATATTTGGACCCAAGTGTTACTCAGATGATCTGCAGATTCACTTATAAGGTAACCCAGATCACATTTTTTTAAATGGGTCTAATCACTAAATTTAATATCTGAATTTGAAAATATATGAACAACTGTATTCCCTCTATGGTGGCAAGAAATCCAGACATGTTTTGCAAATACTTCCAGTACCAGATATAGTTGGATAGCATCATGAGGCTCAGAAAACTCTGTTACCACTATATGCACTTGTACTAGTTATACCTATATTGGTGCAGGAATGGTAAATGACCTAGTCATTTGCCAATTTTTCAAATGATCTCAAATGGTCTCAAAATTACCAGTTATTTGAGTTCATTCAAATTTTGGATTATTTGAAAATGATTTACGACCAAATAACTATAGTTATTTCTAAATGACCAGAATCATTTGGTCATTAGGTTATTTTACAATCATAACAATTATTAATTACTATGCTATTTGTAAATTCAAAAATGATTTATATAATTTTGTAATTGATAAATTATTATTTATGAACTTTTTTTTTAAAAAAAGTAAATTTATTATCTTTTGCCTGGTGTTTTTTTTAATTACTTTATACTTGATATGATTTAATTGAATTGTCACTTTACAACAAATATAATAAATGACTTAGTTATTTAATCAAAATACAAATACCAGTTATTTATCAAATAAAAACTGGTCATTTGGAGTTGTTAACTATTTACCAAATGTAATAATATTTATTGGATAGCATCTAGCAACATTTTTTTTACAGAAAACAATAATCAATTATAATTGGCTAAAGTTATTAGATAATCAATAAATGATCTTTTTAAGTCATTTGAGCTATGAAATAACCAATGACTAGTCATTTGTTATTTGAGTCATTTGGGTTATTTAAAGTCATTTACCATCCCTGCATGATTATCATATTGTGTGATTGTAGCATTATTTTATCAATTATTTTATATAATATTATTATTTTGCTATTTATTTACAAAGGTATTTTGAAAAAAGCAATATATAGAACATCAAACTACTAAATTAACAAGTAGAATAAGATAGAAGAAAATAATAATTTGGAAAAGATAATATAGACAAAAAATTATATTTATATAATATATATTATTAGACTAATATCTAGCATTATATGTTTATATAATTTTCATCATTTTATACAAATATATCAACACAGTATATATATTGGTAATATTCAAGTATAAATATTGGTATGTATAAACAGATAAAGAATTTCCAATTATTATTTCTAATAAAATTTATATTATATATATGCATATATATTAAAAAAGTAAATTTTGTCAAAATTTTTATCATTAAAATATATTAGAAAAGTAATTTTTGTATTACTTGTTATTATGAGTCCTTTGCTATACTCCAGACAATACAGAAAAGATGTATTATAATGACATTAAAAATATTTTGATTAAATTATGCAATACAGTAATCAGAATAGCAACTGGACTCGTTATAACTTGTGACTTGTGAATTAAACTCTGAAGAGTGCTCAAATCATTTGAATAATAATATTCTTCGAGTTTTATTCGAGTTATTCGAGCCACAACAATTAATTTATTGAAAGTTTTGAGTTACAAAAGCAAATATACTTCGAATAACGAGTTACGCAAAGCAAATATAATCCCAATTACATGTTATTATCACAGATTTAAGTTATGAAAACATAGCATATTAATTATTTGTCAACTTGAAATAATGTACCATATAGCGCTGCATATAGTACCCCGAGTATTTTTCAAGAAAACCGGTTTAGATCGAATAAAACCCCCAAATACTGGGAGATGGGAAGATAATACAAATAATTGTTACTAACAATATATATCTTGCTATTAGGCATATCAAACCCAATGAAAAAATCGTTAATTTGCCAAAAAAGATGAATACTATTCCAGTGTACTATATGCAGCACTATATGGTATCTAGCAAATCCATGTTTCTTTTTGAAAATAATATCTCACCCACCAATTTTGAATCAAGATTTGTGTTTTGCTGTAGTAGTACTTTGTCTAATTTTTTCAACATAGGATTTCTCCTGTTCATTATTGTTTTTATTTTCACGCCATATTTGTGTAGATGAAAATATCTTAAAAGTTATTAAAATTGTTTATTTTATTATAGTTTATTTAAATTTCAATGAATCATACACGTAATTATATTAAAATAACATATGTATTAATTATACCAAATTTTATTATTAATTATTTTAACAGCATAACATATCATGTAATTATACAGAAATAATTAACTCGCGAATAATTCGTGAGTTGATTCGAATTATTCAAGTCACGAGTCGATGAGTCCAGTCACTAAATCAGAATTAAATGGCTTTGATATTATTTTTAATCAGTTGTCCCCGAATTTATGAAAACAGCTATAAATAAAACTTATGATATTTTGTAAGATAAAAGGCTTTTGGCTAAAAGAGTTAGCAAACTATTTAGAGAAATTATAGGATCCTTTTGAAATAACCGTCAGAAACGACAAAGCAGGTGGTAAACGAAAAACTACAGAAGCAATTCACTTTTAACTCGCCAAAACTGCGAGGTTTGTTAATTGTTTACATATATTAAAAGAAAATCCTGCAGCTGGATTTTAATTAGTTAGAAACTAATTAATTATTGTAGTGGCTGATACTGAAATTAGCTGATGCTAAAATTTTGACTGATATGAAATTTTAAAATTTTTTTGGTATGTTTTTTTTCGGTTTGGTTTTATAGGGTTAGGGTAGAGTTTGGGTGTGGCTTTGATATTTAAAGTGTATATATGGATTTTAGCAGGGCTTATAGTTTCAAATCGAGACCCCAAATTTCAGCATCAGCCAATTTTAGCATCAGCCATGACAATTATTTTAGTGAATTATAACACTAAATAATCTTTAAACCTGCCAAACTATAAACATGAGATAGGAGTTGAAAAAGATGAATACAAAGCATTTATTTATTAGCCAAATCGCTGATATGAGTAACGTTAAAGGAATATTTAAAGTTGGGCAATTTATTTTTATAGAATCGAAGTTAAAAAAAATAAATACAGGTATTTTATATAAATCAAAATCTGCAGAAATGGGACACGCTTTTGGAACAGAAAAAGGAATTGGAGTTGAAAAGGATGAACATAAGGTATTTATTTATTATCAGTAATCTGCTGATATATAGGGATGCAGATGAAATAATGATGTTATCACATTGAAATTGGAGTTGAAATGAACGAAACATAAGGCATTCATTTATTATCAAAAACCTGCATAAACGGGAATGCTAGCGAAACATATAATGTTGGATTGTTATGATAAAAGAATTGGAGTTGAAAAGGATGAACATAAGGCATTCAATTATTATCAACATCTGCAGAGATGGGTCACGCTGTTGGAACATATAATGTTTGATATTGTTATTATGAAGGAATTAAGTTGGAAAGGATAAACATAAGGCATTTGAATATTATCAAAAATCTACGGCGATAGGTCTTGCTAGCGAAATATATCATTCGAATATTATACAAAATCTGCAGAAATGGGTTACGCGTCATTAGTTGCGGAATGTTATGTAATCTGCTGTCCTACTGAATAAGTAGCGTCTATATATTGAGGAAAAAATCATCCCCTTTGAATAAAATCCTATAAGAAATGGAAGAGCCATTAAACTAAATGACCTAATTAACATCAGAATATAACAGAAAGGTAAGAATGAGAGCAATTCCTCATATTTACATTTATCGAATGGAATTGGAATAACGAGAAATCTAGATAAAGCCAAATACTGGTATCAAAGGTGAAATTGTGCAGGAGTATTGTACGTATCACAGTCAAATCACAAGATCAAGTGTAATTTAAATTCAAAAACATACAAGCTTAGAGTCGAGGCTAGAGGTCGATAGTCTAAAATTTTGAAAAGGTGATTTCATATAAGACATTTTGAGTTATAAACGATTTTTTAAGAAAGAAAAGATCGTTACACCTGATCTTGATCCTGAGCAATACCTTTTCATTATATATATTTATTCAATAACTTCATATATTTAAATCCCCGGGAAAAAGAATTAACATTAGGTATTATATCAATTAATTTTTACATAATGTAAAATATTTATTTATACTGTAATATAAATTATCAGCTACCTTGGATTCCTTACAATGAATTTAAAAATATTAAAGGATAGATAAAAGTAGATTTATAACTGTATATTATGCTAGATAGGATAATAAAAATCCAAATGAAAACAGACACATTGCGCTTAAATTACTTCATAAATCAAATAATTATTATGAAGAATTTATAAGAAAGGTAATCTTTATTTATTTTGTTTGAAAATATATTTTAGGTATTAAAAATCCAACATTTTGAAAATGTAATGGCATATCAAGAGACAGAGTTTCTAAAGATTATATTCTTGTCGTGGAATATGCTCCAAAAGGTTGTTTGTGCCAAAATCTACATAGTATAGCACAAATGAATTGGAAAGATAAATTACAACAGATCTTAAGATAATGCATTCTCATAACCTTATTCATCTAGTAGAAATATACTACTATATATAGTTTAAAAAGCGCGTACATTGCAGATTTAGAACTTTCAATAAGACCATACAATATCCCTGAAAATTTTTTAACATAGCTAACCAATAGAAATTCTCCAGTTGATAATTATGTGACACAGTAATAGCAATTAATTACTCATGAGAGCATGCTTTTTTTTGAAGTTTTTTTTATTGTAAAATACTAGTTTTCTATATAAATTTCCTACGTGATTATACCAAATAAATATCAGATGCTTTAATATATGGGAGCGATATACGGTAAATTCTATAAATTCCATTAGAGTTAGGCCAAATTTAATGACTTGGTTTTCATAATATGAAACTTTTAAATAGACCTGGCCGGCCAGCCGGTTTCTTTTTTAAATTTCATATATAAAATTTTATAAATAATAAAAAAATTTTTTTAAATTCCACCTGATTATTAAAACATATAAAAAATTCTTTTTAGAAGTTTCCAAATTTGACCCGGCTAGGTTATGAAACCCCAATTATTGCGCTTTGTAAAAAGATGTGACCTCTGCAAATCACAATGTCTAGATTTTTTGAGATTTTAAGAATTAAACCGGTTTCAAAGAAATATAGTATAAATGTAAAATATAAAGTAACAGGCAATTTTGAATCTCAGTGATTCTCAGCCATCATCATTAAAAAATCACCGGATCGCATCTTTTTGCAAAGCGCTATAATTAATTTTGCATGGCCTTAGAATTACCTTGTAAAAATTTTAATAATTATCTAAAATATATTTTAAACTAACGGTATATAACGGTACTTTTAGATTTTATATTTTTAAATTCATAAATATTTTAAATACAGCATATATATATATTAAAATAACTATTGTGAATAACCCTAGAAAAGCCATAATATATACTGGCTTATAGGTAAGATAGTAATAGGAGAAGCATGGGTCAGAGGGTTTAAATAGGCAGGTCCCGTAGTTGGTCTGCAGGTATGATAGCTAGTGTAGAACCTTCGGGCAGACTACTTAAATTAGGCACCAAAAGTGCACGTGTGGCTAGTTGTACACTCATTTATGTAACAAATATTACAAATATTCAATAAAACCGTCGGCCAAAGTAGACGGCCATTAAAAACAAAAAAAAAATATATATTAAAATAACTAATATCATTTATATATTTTATTATTAAATCATTGTTTAAAAATTTTATTTATATATTAAATAAGAATTTACAAAAATTATATACAATAATAAAAATTTTATTTAAAATATAATATAATGATAGCTATATATAATAAATTTATCGTCAAATTTGCGATCAATCTAATTAATTTTGATTAACTAATCTTAATTAACTAACGTTGTCGTTATTTAATTATTATTAAATAAATCGATTTCTAAAAAAAAAAAAAAAATAGAGCGTGAGTATTTGAAGTGACCAGTGCCTTATAAAGGACCTAAGAGTATGGTATGTCGACTATGGGTAAGTAACAGAAGGGCATCTACGACTCTAAAAGAGTTGTCTCCACCTCTAACTAGAGTATTCCCAGTGGGCAAACATTTATAACGGTGGGTGCCATGCGTTTCGCCAGACTGGGTTATACTACTGCCATAGTAGCCTAGACCCTAGGAGCGATACCCCGTTATTTTATAAATAATTGAGATCAAATACTCCTTACTCACCTCAAACTTAAATAGCATCTACAAATATCGTCGACGTTTATTCGAAAAAACATTAAAAGTAAATAAAAAAATGTGAAGTGGATATGAAAATAGAGTAAAAAACGAAAGTGAAAAGTAAAGGCAAAATAAAAAAGTAAAGTAAAAACGAAAGTGAAAATGACAATAAATGGTGAAAATAAAAAGCGAAATGAAAAATGTAAATAAAAAAAAACGAAATGAATGTAAAGTGGAAATAACAAGTACCGATAGAAATAAAAAAAAAGGATGCATTTATTAAAAATCTATTGTTTTGAGATCTGCAACCACGTTAAAAATATACACGTATTGATTAAAATTTATTGTTTTGAGATCTACAACCGCGTTAAAAATATGCACGTATTGATAAAAATCTATTATTTTGAGATCTGCAAAATATACATGTGTTAGTTTTAAAAATTATTGAATTAAGAAATTATGCACTCAAAAAATGCCCATTTATATTCGATAGTTTTTTATTGTAATATACTTTGGAGCTACATACTGTGGTAAATCAACTCATACAATTGATTAATAAATAAATGAACTTTTCTCTGAATGTGTTGTATATTTCGAATTACTAAAAAAACCACATTTTATTTATCTTTTAATAGCACTAGGTTGCCAAAAAAGTTGTACCATTTAAATAAAATTCAACAGGATCAAAGCTTGAACCTATTTTAAGTCTCAATCTATTGGTCAAGTCCCAATGATCATATTCTACAGTTCCCATATATTTGCCCCAATAAGCGGATTTAACACTAACCAATCCATCATTAGGACCTTCTTTCTTTAATTATCTGATAAGAAAAATATAGAGGTGACCAAATCGGAACATTTGTAGAAGCACTATATGAATACAATTGAAGGATTATTGGGAGTGCTCTTATTGAAATAGTTAACACAAATCAGCAGTAAGATTACTGTAAGCAGGAGTGTCAAAAGCTTGAATTAAGGCTTGAGTGATGAGGTGTAAAATAGTATATGTTGTTTGTTGAATAGAAGATAAACCAGAAAGGCTAATGTTTGAAAGGTTAATGTTTGGGAAGGTTAATGTTTGGAAGAGAAGGATTAAAATTCAGAAAATTAAAAGAAATAGGTATGTTAAATGATTTCTTATTAGAAGCTTTGGATGGTTTAGATTTATCCGTTTTTGTAGTAATAATAGTATTGCGAGGCTGTTCTTTTGATTTACAATAGTTTTCGCTTGAGAAGAAGTCCTTAAGGACTGTTCTTTAACTCTTGATTCTAATAGAGATGATTTCGAATCATTGAGATTCTGGTGACCACGTGTTTTCTCAGTCATTTGTTTTAAGCATCATTTACTACTTTAGCAGTTTCTTCAAATGTTTGACTAATTTCGCCAACTCTTATATTATCCTGACACCAATCCATAAATGAACTACTGCGGTGTGGAGTTGCTATTGTAGTCAATGTCCGAACAATACATTTCTCAGTAAAAAGATGAGTAATCAGACATCTACAATCAAGTCCACCCTTGAAGATTGAAAAATGATAAATCATGAAAAAGGAGAAAAAAAAAGATTAGAAAAAGCCACAACATTAAATGATTAAAACAAAATTTCAAAACCATCGAATGTGCCAACAAATTCACATTACATTCGGATAAGGTTTTTTATACAAGACTTGGGCACGAGCCCGAATACAACCGGTTCTTTATATAGTAATAAAGTAATCAATTAATATATATTATAGATCGATATATGTATGTATATATAGTATGTATATATATGTGTATATATATAAAAGATACATCACGTTTATTATGTGTATCAATGATAAAATGACAAAATGAAAAGTTTACCTTGGAACCTTGGTAACTACAACTTTAGCACCTAATTTTTGCAAGGCTTCTTCAATACCACTCCAATAGTGTATTTGCAAATACGGAATAGAGGAAGGGCCTTAAATTGTATCAGCTATAATAATTATAATTGAAGTGAAATCAATTTAATAAAGAGTGATACAATTAGGGTTGGAAATTATGCTGTATAATAAAATTTGGTATAAATACCAGGTTATTATACCATATAATTACCGTATAATAACGGTATATATAGGTATAGGTTATATTAAAATCAGTCATGTGACCATATGATTTTTAATTATCATTATCGATAAAAATTTAAAAATATTTTATTAGCTGATTCTGTTACGCAATTATAATATACCAATTATACGGTATAATTTTAATTATACTATACCAATTATACGGTTATTATACATTTTTTTATACGGTATCGTATAATTGGCCATTCTAGATACAATACAGTACCTATTTATCGAAACCAAAAAGACCTAAAGAAAAAAAATAATTAAATGAAAATAATGATCACATTAAAAATTTAATTTCGCTCAAAATACCGTGGCACAAGACGAAAGGTAATCTCGGAGCATGATAGTCTTACTGGTATTTCTGGTGATGTTCTTTTCGCTTGACTTTCCATTTTCTGAATTATCAATCGATCGCAGGAGTTCAAAGTTTGTATAAAAAATATTCAATAACGTTTATTCGTTGTTTAGTTTGAAGCAAGGCGGTCGAAGTAGCAGAAACCAATTTTGCAAAACCCGCAAACAACAGCATTGAATCTCAATGTATGTCTATTAAAAATAAATAAATGTGCTATAGAATTCACGGTAGAGAATTCTTTGATGCACTAAACTGCGACGATAAAGGATTAAATTTACATTGAAATTATATTTATTTGATCCTCTTCAATTTACCAAATTTGATTTAATCTATGCTGAGTCTTTAACGCTAGTTAAATTTTGATAAAAAACTTAATGCTGATCGAGCAAGCAAGAAATCTGTGCCTGGTCCGTGGTGCAGCAAAAATTCTTAAAGTTCAGTTATATTAGGGTTAAGGTTAGTTAGATAGAAAATTCATATATCATAGTAAAACTGCTCAACGAAATCTTTTTGTTAATGCACTAAAGACAGTTTCTTATTCAAAATTTCAAGAAATAAGCAATTTTTAACAAAACGAATAGGGATGTTACAGTCCGTCTTGGTTTGGTCTTGGTTCAAAAGACCGGTCCAGGCAGCAGACCATAGACTAAACCAAGGCTCATGAACTAGTTCAATAAACCAGTCCGGTTCGGGACCAGACCCGGACCGGACCACCTTCAACAAGAGTGCATATAGTTTAAATATAATTTAAGCAATTAATATCACTGAACTGTATGTGTAGATTAGCACTGCTATAGTACCAGAATATTTGGCAAATTTATTTTGTAAAAAAAAAAACACCTTCAAATGCATACACACTTTACGTTTATAATTAGCACAATATCATTTTATTTATTATTTCTAACGCGCTTTATTTTTACAGTATTATATAAAAACAACTATTCAAACTTCTATACTTCCTATAATTGTTTATAACAATAATGCGAAATGAAGTTTCTTTTACAATCGCGATGGATATTAATATAATCGGTGCTTACAATAAAGCTTATTACAAATCAAAATCAGTTTTATACACCAAGTGTCGAATGTGATAATATTTTCTTATAATGAAAAATAAACATACAGTTACTTTTCATAATTATTCGCGATTGATCCCTTCGATTATATAATCGTGATATTTGTGTTTATTTAGAACCGACTTTGGACCGGTCTTAATTCTTGGACCAAGAACTATTTGGACCGGTTCAAAAACCTGTCTGAACAACGGTTCTTTTGGGACCGTAACATCCCTAAAAACGAACGTTTGTTTTGCACCTGATCTTTGAAATCTGATTTGTGAATTGGATTACATCACAATGATCAACATAACCAGGCACAGATTTTTTGCTTGCTGATCGAATAATATTATACTGTTATACCAACTGTATATAATTACTAGGAATTTATGAATCAGTCTTAGTCTGTTATTCATACCATTCATACCAAGTCAAGTAAGTCCCATTATTTTGATTAAGTATAGATTTGTATATCCAAGCATAGAGTGGATTGATGTAATATACTTATTGCACTGGTCTTATGTAATACGGTATAAACTGTACCTTTTTTATTTATTTATTTGCACGGGATTTTATATCAGACACATGCAATAATTATTTTTTTTTTATAAAACGAACTCTTTGTTCACCATTATTTTATTATCATTTTTATATTTCATTACATATGTAATTACATATACAAATTCAAATATCTAATTTTGAACTTAGGACTATTTTTATCCTTGAGTTAAGCTCTACCCAGAAGTGATACCCTCATATGTATTACCACAGGATTTATGCATCAGAACCTACTTTATTATCCTACTTCTGCATTTACCGCATCTTTCGTACTGGTCTTACTTAACTTCCAGACAGGTAATTAGAGATCTTCCGCAGCATGCGTAAATCGTTGCTTGATTTACTTCCTGTTTGGTATTACAGGTAGGTGCCAAATATCCTATTACTAATAACTGCCTGTTTTCTACACCCGATCCCATTACCGCAATAGGCCCTCAACTTTTTATATTTACCACAATCTTGGACACTGCTTCTGATTTATACATATATTCAAATAACAGTATACAGTGAACTGTCATATAAGGAGACTCCCATATGTTGGTAAGATACAGGCTAGTGATGCCACCGAAATTGATTTTTGAAAAAGGCCCATTTCGTCTTCATTAAAGAAAATTAAAATTTTTTATAAGGAAGATCAAATAAAATTTATATAGATATATTCCTTATAATTTCATCTATTCAAAAACGTATCAAATAATTTCATCTTTCAAGTAAAATAGGTCAAAAACAATTTCGTCTTCAAATTTTAATTTCGGGTTTTAGAACCCGAAAAGCTTTCGTTCTCATGTATAATACAGGCTATGTTGCATTGTCTAGATTACTCTCAACTATGGCTTGTAGTAACAAGACTACTTCTGAAGTGATTGGTAATTTCTATTGGTGTGCCCGTCGTGGCTTTTGTGTACCTCTGTCATGTTTCCACTACCAGCCTAGTGCATCCTGCTTTCAATTTTTTACATGTCCCCAAGTACAGCTGCTTACTTCTCTCTGTATTTGTAGTTTTTCTATTTTGGTTCATCCACATGTGCCAAAGGTGTTCCTTTTATTATAGACCTGTCCTGCGAGTTCCCATATGTTTTTCGCTTCTCTTACCATAAACATGATGCCATCTTGTCTCTATCTAGAATTCTTCTTGCCAAAACCTTTTACAACGAGTATTTACATGGACTTACACTGAGTATAGGACAAATATTTCATAGATTTTTTTATCTACTAGAACTTGAACCAGGAACCTCTAGTATAGAGTATAGGTGCCTAGACCACTAGGCTAAGGGCCCTGTATCCTGCATGCAATAATTATAAAATATGTTCATATATAAATAATCAATTTTGTAAAAAGAACGTCTTATAGCAAATTGAATGGTTTAATATCTCAAAAAACTTTTCCAAAAAATCCTGTTCATTTAAATTGAATCCAAATTAGATTATTTTCACGTATATATTTAATATATTTCGCAGTAGAATTGTGGGCGAAACTTTGAGTGCTATTATGACTTCAGGCTTTCAATTTTTATCTTTTATTATTAACCTTTTAAAATATAATATATATCATACCAATTAATGATAAATTTAAAAGCAAAAATCATTTTCTCTTGGCAGCACTTATATGATATCGAAAAATACATGACCCATATCATATGCTTATATATGTGTTCCAGTTCACTCTAATCTAGTGGTCTCCTATCACAACGAACTTATGAAAGTTGAGTATTTGACAAACTATAAAGTACGTCATTTACTATTTTTTTTTTTTTACATTTCTTATTGTAAACTCATATAAGCCATCTTTTCGTGAAAAGATATGATTTTACAATAAAAAATATCAAAAATAAATATTAAATAACGCACTTTATAGATTGTCAAATGTTTATATTTCATAAATTTGCCGCAATGCGAAATAATACAAATCCAGAAGGTATATCCGTCAAGAAATATATCCACATATAATGGCTTAGAATGTAGTTACTTATAAATCAAATGAGTTAGCACTCTTAATTTTATATGTAAATTTATACAAAAAATTATTTAAATTGAATTTATTTAAAAGTATACATATAATCTCTCTTTAAATTTTAAATATTTTCTTTGGTATTTAATACTCTTTTTTTTTTGTTTATTCTTTGGCAGATTTCGCTATTGCTTGATATGTATAGATAAAAGTATTATAAGTACAATACAAATTTTTACTATTAAAGGGTGTGGCAACATAGAGAAGCTGTCTGGTTGTCACCCCCCAAGCAGCGGATCTAGAGTTCAAATCCCACTGGAGACAAATTGAAAAATAGGCCTGTGTTATGGTAACATTTGTTTATCGATCGGTTGAGTAGATTACCTGTAACCTTGGTAAAAGCCAAAGGACCGGAACAATTGAAACCCGTTTGGCAAGTCCCAAGTATACATGAGGATGAAAGCATTTCGGGTTCTAAAACCCGAAATTAAAAATTGAAGTCGAAATTGTTTTTGATCTATTTTACTTGAAAGACGAAATTATTTGATACTTTTTTTGAATAGACAAAATTATAAAGAACATATCAATATAAATTTTATTTGCTCTTCCTTATAAAAAATTTTAATTTTCTCTAATGAAGACGAAATAGGTCTTTTTCAAAAATCAATTTCGGTGGCATCACTAGTTCCGAGTGGAGAGGTAGCTGGACTTTTAACGGTACCGGAGAAAAGGATCTTAGCGGTGACTGACCGGGAAACTGGATGGGCAAGAGCCCCTATGGCAAAAAGGGCCCACCAACCTGGTCACTGAAGTCGTACTGGAGGAAATGGTCATGTGTTATAGAAGCATGAACCAAGGAAAGGGAAACCTTAGGCATCTAAAGCCTGGCATACCGATTCTTCCGGGCCAACTGGATTGGTAGTCTGGGATAACTGGGGAAAAGGATCCAAAGAGTGACTGATCGGGTACTGGGATCTAGTGAACTTCGCAAGGGCAGACAGAACTAATTGGCTATGAGAGGCGGAAACATGGAGGCGTATACGTGTTAAGACTCAATAGAGCTCTGGGTGTACCCATATGGGAGTCTTCGGATGCTAAGAGAATTTGGAACCACTAATACGAGTATATGCTGGTATAAATGCACGCAGTAGTAACCGGGTTCTCCTTAGCCTCATGATGCCATCCAACTATATTCAGCACAGAAAGCATTTGCGAAAGCTCAGGTTCTTGCCACCATAGTGGGAAGTACAGTTGTTCGCACATTTCCAAATTTGGAACGCTAAATCCTGGGTCTTCAAGTCACAGGAAACTGGCTGGTTGTGGCAGCATGCAAGCTTGAGATACTTACACAATGTGGTAGAGACAGCTGCATGGCTTGAGATACGAACTCCCGAGAAGTACGCTAGTAAGGGATTTTCTGGGTAACCAGATTTTGTGTACACCAACTTGGAAGCATAAAGCGCCTACCTAGCAACACACACCAAATTGGAAGTGAATTAGAAAATGTAGGTAAAGTGGTGGACATGTGGGTGCTGATTGTTGGTTGATAAGGGACGTACAAATCCAGGTCAACTATATAAATGGGAATATGAAAGGCTCTGGTAGGTTTTAGCCGTGGATAAAAGGTTTCATAGCCTGAAGTCCTAGTCTCAATACTTGTATATAATATGTATGCATAAAAGGTACCGCCATATGTTAATTTGCTTAAGTATTAATAAAGTTTGGGGCAGTAGCTACACCCTTAATATTAAAAAAAAAAAAATAATTTTTTTACTATTATAAATTTTAAGCCTAACATCATTCAGTTAGTAATTCTGGCTGATCAAAATTTATTAGCTAAGCTTAGCTGATAAATTTTGGTCAGCTTAGTCAGCTTAGACAATTTCCTAATCAGGTCTTAATCACTAGATCATCACACAACTAATTGATTTTTTTTATACATAATACTTTTTTTGAAAGCTTGGTAGATTATCTCCTCTATTAAATGAAATAAATTATTGAAGTTTTCTACTTGCCCTACAATATATTTGCTTAATCTCTCTTAATCTCACAACATTTGTATTACATTTCACTGATCGAAATTATAAGTAATTAACTACTAATACATTAACAAAATCTTATTTTTTGTACAAATAAAAAGGTAAAAGCTTTTAGAATAACGATTTCAAAAGTAAAGTTAGATTTGTGTGATCTTTTGTATATGTAATATAGTTTTTTTTAATATTGAAGCATACAAATAAACAGTTTGTTTTGTTTTTTTACAAAAGTTTTTTAGGTTGTAGTATAGATTTAATGTATAATATAGCTGTAGAACAGAACTATGAAGTATAATACTATGAAAATTTCAAATTTTTTTGAATATAAAAATAAATATAGATTACAATAAATTTTAGGCCGAATCTATTTGTAACCGTAGTTATAGTTCTGAGCAAATCAAATTGCTAGATTAGGCATGACAAAAAAATTCAAAAAATTACAAATCGCAATAACTTCAAATTGTGCCTATGAAACCAATATTTTTTTCTAGCTAAAATACTTCTTAAGGTGGTTTATTATATAATAAACCTTCTTCTAACTCTAAATCTAATCCTAACCCTAATCTGGTTACTGTCACCGCCGGTGACAAGCACATTTTTTCTAAATTTTAAATCACGATGGTTATAACTTATATGTACTGTAATATAGTTTAAAGTGTTCCAAAATCAATAAAGACATGTTTTGTCTACCTGTAATAACATTCAACAATTCAACAACATTTATTTAGAATTTTTAAATATGAAATTTTGATTAAATTTCTTTGGTTCGCTTCCTAATTTTTTTTTAGATTTTGATTGGCTATCCAGTATATAACAATTATTTAATATTCATGTGACTATTTTCTATAGTTTTTGTATATAAATTATGCATAAATTATATTTTCTATTTTTGGAGAAATAAGAATCGATTAGCCGATTTTAAAAAAATCAACCAGCTAAGCTGAAAATTTTTTGGCTTAGCCGACTTTGCTATATCAGCCAGAATCACTATATTCAGTTACTTCTTATAACACCTAAATGTAATCTACCGCACTAACTTATGGATAAGCTAGGGTTGGATAATGCTCTGCTATGAGCTAAGCACTAGCTAAGCCAGAAGGAGTTTTCACATTTTTGGACCCAATTGGACCCAACTTTCCATCGCATTAGACCATAGCTTGATTTTTTTCTTTCTTTCATTGAGATTTCGCTAGTTGAAGACTTCTTATGTAATTTCTTTGCTTTATATTCCTGTAAGCTTGGGGCTTTGCTTCCTTTTTCTTTATTTGACTCTAAGGTTTTAAGCCTCTCTTGATTTTCATTTGATTTTCCTTGTAATGCCTTCTCTTTTTCTCATACGACTGTACTTTCACAACAAGCTTTCCATATGAAATTGTAAAAGCTATTTCAAGCTATATGTATTAGTGTTTCGATAATTTGAGCTACCTTTTTGGCTGAACCTAATTTGTTAAGGATACTATTACTGTTATCCTGAGTGATAAGACCTCTAATAATGTTCACACGTGTTTGCCTTTTATCTTCAGTCGAGGAACCAAAAACTATTTTTCCCAATGCCTCTTTTGTTAAAAGTGACCTGTCCTCCTTTTCAAGTTTTGACCATGCCATATTCAATGTCACTTCTTTAATGCTTTTCCATTGCCAGTCATATGCCAGGCAGACTGTAAAGTGGTCTTGGATTTCGGTCTGCTCTGCTATGCAAGAAACGCAATATGCATTAGGATATATGTATAGTCTACATAGGACCCTGAACAATCTATGTGAGGTTATATTTGAGTATCATAGTAAAAATTTTTTTGGTTAGCACTTTTGGTTTGGTATATATAAGCTATATTTCACATATTAGATAAAACTTTTAACTTTTTTTGAAATACAATGTTTTCTAAAAAAAAAAAAAAAAAAAAA
>QKWP01002189.1:43258-73261 GCA_003550325.1 Gigaspora rosea
TGCTTAGTAAAATTTAGACTTTACTATGTAGCGACTATAATCGATTGACCAAAAATCGCTTTATAAGTTACTCTCGATTTTTTTCTGCATATTTATTTATTGTTTATAACATATTTATTTATCATCTACAGCATATTTATTTATTGTCTACAGCATATTTATTTATTTATTTTACTTATTAAAGTTTTGTATTCAAAAATAAGCTACCTCTTTATTGTGCTTTAAATTACTTAAAATAGTAAATAAGCTACCCACGGTTTTTTTTTGTTAAAAATCGGCAAAAAAAGGTAGCTGCAACATACGGTATATATCGATTTATTTTTACTTAAAAATTTTCCCGATGTATATATAGTATCGTTATACAAAAAAAGATCGTACTTGTTATAAAGATCGTCTTTGTTATACAAATAAACATCTAACTTTTCAAAAAATTACTAGTTGGTTATACAAATTTAAACATACGACATATGGAAAAAATATATACAAGTCTATACAAAGCCAGATCTCAGTATTACATATATTCTTCGGGGTCCTATGTTTATTAGCTTCTGCTTTTATTAAGTTGTTCCATGTATTCCATATGGTATTGAGAGTTGCGACATTGTCAATTTTCCTGTTTGCTAACTTCCTTTCCTCTACTTTATCTTCTAGCGCTTCTGCAAAGTTTGATCAGTTCTCTTTCGACATTCTATCATATAAATATCTTTTTCGTTTTATCTTTTTTCTTCTTTTGTTTTTTAGTGGGTATACTAGTGCCAATTTTGTAGCTACTATTTTGTGGTCACTTTCAGTTATATTTTTTGCTGATGTTAGTTTTGGTTCTGATAACTAGAGTAGTATATCTCTGCTGACCCAAAAGTCATTGATCTGGCTTGCACTTCCACATCCTGACCATGTATTTTTTGTAATGTCATGAAAGTTCAGCAAACTTATCAGTCCAGCTTGTTGTAAATTCATAATCAGGTGACTTTTTGGAATTGTTTTATTATTGCAATTGTTATTGAAGTTACCCAGAACTATGACTTCCATTTGTTTTGAGCTTGCTTGATAGACCCAGTTCATAATTTTTTGTTGTACAAGCTTAACTTGCCGGCGTTGCTCTAAGGGTATGTATACTGCTATACATCTAATCTTATTTTTACCGGAAAGAATAGGTCGATTAATAAAGCTATACCGGGAATTGATTGAATATTATGTATATATGGCTGAAGGTCTGAGTGTACAGCAATGGCAGTTCCCATACTGGCTTCCCTCGTCTTTGCCATTTGCTCGTCACAGTTTGCCACGTATATCTTGTATAAGGGATTTATTGAAGTGTGGGTGGAGGACCTCGATTGTGATAGTTTGGTTTTGATTATTGCGACAATATGGGCTTTTTTTTCGCACAATGTTCCAGAAGTAGTTAAAATTTAATGGCATTGTTAAAGCTTCGCGCATTGTGGGTTATAATTTTTAATGGTTCTGCAGGATTTCGTTCAAAAGGTTTTGATTTTCAATTCCAGATGATTGATTATTGTCCATTACTAATACATTTTCATCTATTGTCATTCCTATATTAGTTAAGTTGGATATGTGTGTGTCTTGAAATGGGAATGGCTGAGATATTTTATCATTGTTTGTTTGTTGTACTATCAGCTCCTTCAGATAGAAGGAAGGATCTTGTACTATGTCTTCAAATGTCATCATCATTATCAAAGATTTGCCACTCATACTTCGGTAAATCTGGGAGTTGGAGCATATAAGAGGGTAAATCTTCGAAATGGAAGTATGTTCTCAACACTTCTGTGGTCACTGTAATATCTTTATATTTATCAATTGAAAGGATTATCTCTTGATAAAGTGGATAGTTGATCGATGATCTCTTCTATAGTCCTAGGTAATTGTAGTTTGAACCCGTTCATAGTTTCGTGTAGGTTCAGTATTGTCTTAGGTATTTTGATCCATTCTGATGGAATTTGTCTAAAGAAGTATATCTTTCTGAGTTCTCTTGCAACTTCCATTAATGCCTTTGTGGTGACTATAAGTACTTGGATATCTATGTGTGTAATTTGTTCTGGGAAATCTGGTAAGTCCGGTTTATTCGTAAAGTTTAAATCTGAGTATTGTTTTGGAAATAGGATTGGTATACAATAGTCCCCTCTTACTTTGTTTAGAAACATGGTAATTTCTCTAGTTTCTGTTATCGGAAATGTATATTTTTCTTTTAGCTTAAGCTCTTTTGGATTGTAGGGGAGACATTGCTTCTCTATAAAAAATGCTTTTAGTACCCTTGTGAATGAGTAATGTTCTCTTAGCAGTTCTATATACATTTTAAATAATTTCACATCCGTAGGTTTACATGGGAAGAAATTCTGCAATAGTTCTTTTAACTCCTGAGGAGTGAATAGTAGTTGCAGGTTTTTTGGGGGGAACATCGAAATACGTCTCTGGCAGTTTGTCAAAGGTGTAGTATTGCCTTAACTTCGAGCAATACTCTGGGATGTCTCTCAGGTCTCCTCTATTTGTTATCAAAAAAAGTCAGTCAAATTGCTCAGGGAGCTCATCTGGATATTCTGGTAGCATTTTTAGTTGGTTAGCAAAGTAGGTCTCCGAGAGTTGGATAAATCTAAATGCTTGGTGCATTGCAAGCACTATGCGGCCTGTCTGCCTTCTATCTTGTATTGGGAGCTCAAATGGCAGTAGCTGTTTAATATCAATTGGTATAGATTCCGGTATTTCCAGAAGACTCTGGAGCATATCATATCTAGTTTCTCTCACCATTCTTCGCACTCTTTTGAAGGAGGGTTTTATTTTTATTTTTGCATACCCCGCCAGATAGAATATCTTCTTTGTAGCCTCATGTTCATCATTGTCTAGTAGATCTATACTTTTAAAGTAATCTATTGCTAACTTAATTTTTAGACCTGCAAAGATTTCGTCTCTATTATTCTTGTTTGTCCTGGAGACCCTGTGTTGTGCTTTGTATTTTGCTAGTGCCTTGTCAAGGAGACCTAGAAAATCTTGTTGGTGCTGAGGGCATAATTCTTTCTGTCTATTAAATGTTTTAAAGAAGGTCGTATCCTTGTTTTCGAATTTCTCATATATCGATTGTGGTAGCTTATTTGTCACAGGTGTTTATTTATTATTAGTACAGCTAGTGCCAATTCATTTTTAAATGCCTCAATTATTTTATCAATTGTTCAGATGTCTGTGTTCAGTCTGTTGACTCGATTCTTTTTTAATTTCGTCTTAATTCTGTTTTGTGTAATGATCTTCTATGTATTGTCTTGCAATTCGGGTTTCCTTTTTCTGCCATCACTTGTTTTGAGTATTGCGCTATAGGTTGGAGTGGGGTCAGTACCTTTTTTTCTCGATAGTACCTATCAATTCTGTTTCTATCTTATCTATCTCTTTACTTGTATCTCCCGTGACCATCATGCTATCAATATTTGTGGCTATGTGCTGATCGTCTACCTTTCTGGCGGCTTCTAAAATTTGTAGATCATCTATTTCTAGACCTGCTATGTGTGTGTGTTCTGCATGGGAATTTTCATGTATAATATCTATATATGGGTTGTTTGGTGAGAATTTTATACCTGTTAAGGAAGTTGCCTTGTTTTTCAGTTTGTTTGTTTTAATAGTCATTTGGGATGATATCATCATCAAAGAAGTTGGGGTCAATGGTGTTTCGCCACTTTTTGTTCCTGCGACTGCTTCCTCGAGTAGAGTATTTGTTGTAGCAGGTAGTGGTGTGACTTCTACTGACGAGAGTTTTATACGTTTATACTCATTTGTATCGTCATCTATTTGCATTTCTACTGAGTCTATTGTATGCTTTATCACCTCTAGCAGGCTATACATATTGTCATTGTTTGCTACTGACATAGTTGGCAACACCAGTTTTTTGTCAATAAGTTCTTGTTTAAAGGCTTTCGTCCAACTATGCTTTATAATTGTGGTGTTGTATATCTATCTCCTCGACTGTAGGTAGATAGTTATTGAATCAACTTCGAACAAAATATTTGCTGGTTTTCTATATTTCTCCTTCCTGTATTTGTTTACTTATGATTTTCAGGTATACGGGAAAGTGTTTTTTTTAAAAAAATAATTTATAATTAAAAAAAAAAATTTAATAAAGAAAATAGTAAGAATACTAGCAAGAAACAAGAAAATAAATAATAAAAAGGTAATTTGAGATGTATAAAATTTAAATAAAGTGATATAGTATCACGGCTGATGCTAAAGTTGGCTGATGCTGAAGCTTTGACCTATTTTGATATAAAATTTGAAAATTTTTTTTGGATTTTTTTTTGCTTTTGTCTTATAGAATTAGGGTAGGGTTTGGGTGTAGATTTTATATTTATAGAGTATATGTGGATTTTAGCAGGGCTTATAGTTTCCAATAGAGACCCTTGAGCTTCAGCATCAGCCAACTTCAGCATTAGCCATGACATATAGTATATAATAAATAAAAGGACTTACAATTGAATAAAAGTTAGTTTTGTGTAATGTTACTTCAAAAATTAAAGATTTATATAGTTACAACTATACGAGTATTTTGAACTTTGTGTAACCAAAAATAACTTTGTATAACTCAAAAGAAACTTTGTATTATAGCAAAAGAAAGAGTAAAGAAAGTTTTTCAAAAAGAACAAAATTTATTAACTAAATACAAAAAGAAGAAAAGCAAGAAAAGAAAGAAAAAGAAAAAAAAGATGAAAAAGAAAGAAACTAAGAAGAAAAATAAATTTTAAATAAAAGATTGGAAATCACAGATACAAAAAGTTGTAAGTCCTGTCAAGAAAATAAAGATAAATTAGGAATTTAGGGATGTTAATGGCGTAAGGTACTCCAGAGTAACTGTGAAGTATAACTCACTCCATACCGGTGTGGTCTAGACATGATACCATCTCGGATTACTAAGATATTATTAATAGGAGTAATTGCTCTGGAGTAATACTACTAATACAAAATGGATTATACTCCGGAGTACTATTATATATATATATTTTACTGTATTTCCCCAAAATAAGGTAGCATATTTTTGGGAAAATACGGTACTATAAACTCTGAAGTATTAAATAGTGCTTAGCACATAGTACTCCAAGTTATACTCTGGGTTATACTCCGGGTTACACTTTGGAGTATACTCTGATTCATACTTCAGTGTGGTGTGGTGTTAAGGGATACTCTGCCAGAGTATGCACCACACCACTCTGGAGCACTCCTTTAACATCCCTATAGAAATCACATGAATACAAAAAGTTGCATTTTCTGTCGTCGTCGTCAAAACTGTAATATAGTAACTTTTAGGCAAGTAACTATATCACTTGAGGCTTACCCTCTTACATGTTAAGTCAAGTGATATAGTTACTTGCCTAAAAGTTACTACAAGTCACTCTCGTTATAGTGAAGTGATTTGTTCCATTAATAAAAATTTTTAAAAAATTTATTATAACAAGAGTTTTATTAGTACATTTACTATATCGAGAGAATTTTATATAAACTGGCTTTGAGCTTAACTTCACTATATCGAGATTTTAATTAGTCTTCACTATATTGAGAGTTCATTATAACGAGAGTAACTTGTATATTACAATAGGGATGATCACTACTAGTTATACAACCTAAAATTCTATTTTTATTTATTATTTATTAGCTATTTATTATTTATTTATTTATTAATTTGTATTGCTGCCCTGTATACTGTTTATTTTGCCACAATACATATCAATCATTCATTATGTATAAGATCATTATCCATAACATCATTATTGGTTTTTTAGAATAGAAGAAACTACAATTATAAAAGAGATCTAAAAATCCTTCTGTATTATCAATTAACAATCCATTATTATGTCTTCTATCTAATAAAGAGCTACCTTCGTCTTAAATTTCTTTTAAACCATATACACAATCAAATATTTCGATTATATTTGGTGATGACAACAGGACCAGGTTGCCTACTTGAAGAAATTTTACTTGAGGAAGGCTACATTCTACAAAATAGAAAATAAAATCCATAGTTTTTTGTTAAAATTTGATATAGCTTATGACTTACATATCTTTTCGAAATTATGTTTCCGTAATAGTTAAAAAATGGTTCACCATGATATATATTATTAATGCAGGACCCCAGATATTTCTCATATAGGTTATAACTGGATTTTGGCCAATTTTGATCTAATTTGCTAAAAATGACAGAACTATATTTATTTAAAAAACTTTTGATCCTGTGATCAGAATTGAATAAACTTTTTTTGTTAGATGTGCCTCAATGAGGGCTTCATTTTAAAAAAAGTTCATTCAAATTGGACTACTAGATGCCAAGATAATTGCCAAAAACTGTTTTTCTGCTTCTCAAATTTTGGGGTTTTTGCCAAAACACATAATGTATGATCTTTGTACTAGATGTCCAGTTCTGTTAATTAAAACAGAACATTAATACTGAAGCCCAAAACAGAAGTAAAATCCAAAATTATAATTAGCTTCGAAGATTTAATGTTTTATATTTCTCATATACTGATCTTTATATATTTTATCCCATCATATTTTTTTTTTATATCAATGAAATGCCACTTTAGATAAAAAGAAAGATTAATTAAAGAAACTGAAATAAGTGAAAATAAAAGTTTTACTTAGCTCGGAATAAACTATAACATCCTATGTCTTGGTAGAACCTCTCAAATTCATAAAAATTCTAATAAAAATCTAATCTGGTCTTGTTATATTGTCACCTTTTAATATACTGTCCCATAAGAAAAAAATGAGACACTATACTTATCTTTTTGAATGCCTTTTCCTTCTGGAAGAAAATTAGAATAAGGGCAGAAAAGCCTTATATCCCAAGAATCCTGCAACATCATGTTCCAAAATTTTATAGAAGTCAAAAGTATAAAATTTGTTAAAAAAAAAAAAAAGAAAAGCAACTTTATACTTATTTTTAAAAACCTCAGTTACCATATGTTCTTCCTAAAAAAGTCGATTTGTCTCAAATTACTATCCACAAACTAGAAAAAAAGTTGGTAAAACCAAAGAAAAGAATAAAGCACAACCTTATAAAGATGAAAAGTTTCGTATTTTGAAAGATTCCCATTTCAAGCCCAAAATTTTGGTGAAATAAGACCTGGAAAAAAGAAAAAGTTAATAAGGACCCAAAAAACTGCATATATATTTAAAAAAAAAGAAAAAAAGAATTACTTACTGGATAAGGACAAGTTTCGAGAATTTTAGATCTTGATTCAACATAGTTGGAAGAGCGCCCAGACAAGAAATCGATGATAATACTTGAAAATTAGCCCATATGAATTTGCTTTTGCATGGTCTCAACTCTTAGATGGAAAACTGAGCTGAAGACACTTTGAAAGAATACCCCAATAATAAAAAAAATTGAATCAAATTAATGGATCAATGATAATCTACAGTAATGATTATGTGAATATTATCAAAGTCAAAATGAAAGAAATACCACCAAACTTCATAATAGCCTTATTAGACAAATTCGAAAAATATTTCGATTTTCATGAAGTCATAAGAGATTCGATAAACCTAAAAATAAAAAAATAAATAAGTAAAATCAAATTAATGATACAAAGAAATAAAAAAGGAAAACTTATATTGTGCATTATACTCCAAATTCTGAATAGAAGGTTTAAAAAGCAAAAAATTATTGATAGTTATATCTTTTTTTATTTTTTTTTTAGTTTTTTTAAGTTAGCTTTTTTTAGATTCTGTATGGATAGCCTGAGTAATTGAATTAAGTTTAGTTTTTTTTTAGTTTTTGGTTACGAGTAATTCGAGATACAAAACCTCTATTAGTTTTTGTTCTGGTTATAGATAATCCAAGAAACCTAAAACTAGAGTTAGTTTTTTTTAGAAAACTAGTTTAGAATTTTTTTTAATTACTAGTTGATTATGCTTAGAGAATCTCGCATTCTAAAGGAGAGGAAAGAGTATAATATAGTAGATAATTTTAGACTTTCGTATCAAAACAGTCATGTGTTCACAATATATTAGATGATCATGTAACAGTATCGACCCTTTGTTCAATCACCACTAGTTTACTTTATTTTTATTTATTATTTATTAGTTATTTATTATTTATTTATGTGCATTGTTTATTTTGCTACAATGTATATCTTTTTTTTTTTTCCTTAGCACCGGTTGCTTACAAGTGCTTATACTTTATTAATTTTATTAATTAATTAACAAATTACATGTATTAGCTAATTTCACGTAGCCTACATCCGGCTAACCCTTTAGATCGCCCAAATGCCCAGTGCGCACCGACCGTTTACCCTCCCAGCAGAGTCTTCAGAATTACACCTCGGAACACCTGTTGGTTCGGATCGCAGTTCGGATTATGTCGCCATATGTTCATATAGTATCTTTTCAGACTTCGGCCTTACATTACGTCACATGACTTCAGTTATTCCAAATTGGAACCTAACACATTCTATTTCGCCACCACAGATTTGATAACGGCAACTGCCCAATTAAGTCTGCCTGACCATAGACGAGGATGCATCTAGCTACACGTACACTTTTGGTGCCTAATTTAAGTAGTCCACTTGCAGATTCTACACTAGCTGCCATACATGCAACCTAACTACGGGAGTTGCCTAATTAAGCCCTCTGATTTTCTGGGCAGTTTCCTAACCGACTGGTCTATTCGTTTTTCACCTCTAGGGGGATTTGAAACAGCAACATTTCGATTTGCAACCCGGGAGCATAATCGCTATGCTATCGACCCACAGGTCTGCTACAATGTATATCAATATTATGAATCATTTGTTATGCATAAGATCATTATATATAACATCGTTATTGGTATTCGAATACATTGTATAGTAGCCAACAAAAGTAACGCCCGATTTTTGCTCAAAATGGAAAATTTTTATTAATATAATTTTGGCTGCATATACATCAAAAAATTTTTTTTACTACAGTAATAATTTAATACATTATTGAATGCACATATGCATTCAATATTACTCGATTCTTTGTGTTGGGCCCAAAACCACCTGAAGAACGAATGTAGTAAAGTTTTTGTATCCTTTTTTTAAAATGGGTTTAAGACCGTTTACCGTATATTCCCAAAAATAAGCAACCTTTTTAGCCCAAAAAATTACACGAAAAAACGAGGGTGTTGCTTATTTTCGGAATATTGAATTTTTAGAAAAATTGAAAAATAACTAATAAAAAGTTGTCCAAATGACACTAAATTTTTACTGTAGGTGTATTTTTATGCGCTGAACAACTTTACTTAATCGACTTTTTGAAGTTTACTTAGTAAAAAAAAAGATTTATATGTAGCAACTGCCAATGTGTTTTTTGAATATTTTGAAAAAAATTAGGGGAGTTGCTTATTTTCGGAGTAGCTTATTTTCGGGAATCTACGGTACACCTTTTTAAAGGTTTTTAAACTTTTGGATATTATTTTTTAATGCTTTCGAATTGTTTTTAATAAGTTTAGGCCGGGGGTCTTCATTTATTTACATTATAATTCAATTTTTTCTGATTTTAACACATTTTGTAGCTTTTCTCATAATACAAAAATGATAATTATCACATAAAAACATTATATTTGCTTCAACTAATAAAAAAATAAAATACAAAACAGAAAAATATAGTCTCGAAGAACTTTAATATAAAAAATTTTATTATTTTTTTTATTAAAATTCGAATTAAATATTAACAAACTTTTAATTATACCTGCGAACCACTCTCAAGCTATTACCAAGCCCTATCTACCCCTAAAACTCAACACCAACTATCTATTTTCTTTTTTTTTTCATTGTGTAATATTATACTCTAATATTTCAGATTTACTTGCTTGCTTCTCTTTTTATTTTGTCAAAAAAAGCCACACCTTCACTCGTATACATTTCTATCTTTTTTTTTTTATATTAAATTTAATATATAGTTATATTATAATTTCTAAAATATGAGCTTTTTATTGCTACAAAAAACTTAAATCACAAAACAATAAAGACCTAAACTATAAACAACAAACCATATAAGCCCCAGATCGTAGTTGGAGTCGTGCAATAGCATGTGTCATTCCTTTATTGCTTTTTTCATAATATGCTTTTTTTTTTTGCTTTTTGAGGACCAAGGAATGTCTAAACAATAGTAAAAAGTTTATTTTTTTAGTTTTTTTGTAACGTTTAAGAACCTATTAACTTAATGTGTAGGGGTGTTGCATTGCTTGTGTGATTTACTAAGTGGTTACTTTTGGTATAAAATAAGGGTATTTTCTTACTTTTTGAAGGCTATTAGGTGTGCAATACCTTATACTGGATTTACAGTTTTTTTTTTTATCCTGGTACTTATTCAGAAGCCAAAGAAAAAAAGTAAAAAAAAAAAATTACCTTGTAAAATGTCAAAAAAAGAGTAAGCACAGCCATGTTTTTACTCACGTGCTTTGATCTGCAGATCGGGCGTTACTTTTGTTGGCTACTGTATATAGTTTTAGAATAGAAGAAACTACAATTATAAAAAAAACCTAAAAATCCTTTTGTATTATCAATCAACGATCCACTATTATGGCTTCTATCTAATAAAGAGCCATTTTTGGTTTAAATGTTTTCTAACAAAGACCTAATCCATATACACAATTGAACATTTTGATTACAGTATCCTTATTAATATAACAAATATTGAGGTACCTATAAGTGGTCCTTGTAATTTTAACTTGAATAAAATACCTTTTTCCAAAATAGGAGCTTTAACAAAAAAAATATATATATATATGATTGCCAAATTAAAAAAAAAAATTATTGTATAATATATATTTGTTAAACATAAACATGTTTATAAACTTTGAACTGAGCATTGAACTAAACTTTTGTTATTTAGCTCAGGCTTAAAAATTATAGGTTCATGTTCAGTTCAGTTTAGATTCAATTAAACTAAACTTTTTTAAATCTAAACTAAACAATTAAAATAAAAAATTAAAATTTTTATACAACTTTTTTTTTTATTAAAACAATCTATCTTGGGCACTTAAATAAAATTGTTTAATATAAAATTTTATAGCAATAATAAGAACCATTTCTTAACAATTTTACTAAGTAAAAAATTAAACTAATGATTAAGTAAAAAATTTTTTTAAAAAAATTTTTTACTCAAATTATTACTTGGTAAAATATTTAGAAAAATGTTTTTTGCTTTTGCAATTATTATAAAATTTCATGCTAAACAAGTTTACTTAAGTGCCCAAAATAAATAGATTTAATAAAAAAAAAAAAAAGTATATAAAAAAACTGTAATCTTTTACTTTAATATATAGCAAAACTTGTTTTTTTACTAGGGTAATCTATTTTGTTGCCTAAGTAAACTTTGTTCAGCATAAAATTTTACATATAATTGCAATTTTAAAAATAGAAATTTTTTTCTTTTTAAAAAAGTGTTCTACTGTAGTAACCTTAATCTACTATTTTCGAAAATAATTAACTAACACATATATATCAACAGGTGTGACATGTCCTCTGACTGTTAAGCGACCCCTAAACGTAATACTTGCTTCACAGTTTGTATAAGAACTGCAAATCACAAATGTCAGACGCAGGAGATTGGTGCCTCATTGAAAGTGATCCAGGTAATTCGATTTAAAGCAAGCTCTTTAATATATTACGAGTATCTAATAACCTTATTGATTTGTTTTTATAGGCGTTTTCACCGAATTAATTAAGAAATTTAATGTTAGCGGTATACAAGTCGAAGAAGTATGGAGTTTAGACGCTCAGACATTGGAAGAACTAAAGCATGTGTTTCAAGCTTGGCAGTTTTACAAGTTGATATTCTACTGAATTAAAGCCATTTCGACTAATATCAAATTAAATCGCATTAAGACCTGTATATGGTTTAATTTTTCTTTTCAAATGGCAAGGCAATAAGGATAGTTCCGGATCACACCCGGATGCGGATTTAAGCATCGATGATAGTGTTTATTTTGCGAAACAAGCAAGTAGATTTTAATTCCACCGTTTATTTCTTTCATTCGATTTTTTTTTTTTAATGTTCAATGTTTCTCGACAGGTAGTTAATAATGCATGTGCTACTCAAGCAATTTTATCCATCTTGCTTAATTGTCCATCGATTGATTTGGGTCCAGATTTACAACAGTTCAAGGATTTCACAAGAGAATTTGAACCAGACGTATGTTTAAAACCAATATCTGGGTCCACAGTTATATTGTTGAATTCATGATTAAGATTACTCTTATCAATTATTCAATATTATATTTAGGACAAGGGTTTGGCAATGACCAACAGTGACCTTCTTCGTTCCGTCCATAACAGTTTTTCTCGATCTGATCCATTCATTATGGATCCATCTGAGTTATCCTCGAACGAAAAAGAAGACATTTTTCACTTTATCTCATATGTTCCTATACATGGTGCTCTTTATGAATTAGATGGCCTTAGTAATGGTCCTGTAAATTTAGGTAAAATAAATTTTCAATGAGTATATTATTTAAAATTTCTCTAACCTTGTCTTTAATTAACAGGTCCATGTACTGAAGATGATTGGTTGGAAAAAGTTCGTCCAGTAATACAAGAACGTATGGCGCGATATGCTTCAGCCGAGATTCGATTTAATTTATTAGCTCTTATCAAGAATCGTGAAGATGTGTATAAAAAGCGCCTTGAAAGTGATATAAGTTTCGAAGAAAGAGAAGATTTATTACACAAGATTGAATTAGAAAATATCAAGTTTAAAAGATACGAGGTAGAGTTGATTATTATTAATGATCCATTAATTTCTATATATACTAATGTATTACAAACGTTTCAAATGATTCTATGGATTAGCGCGAAAACTCTTTACGTAAACATAATTTTATTCCATTTATATACAACATTATTCGAATCTTGGCAGAGCGTGGCGAATTGGATGCACGTATAGAACATGCTAAAAAAGAGATGGCCAAGAGGAAAAAGGAACGTGCAGAGAAGAAAAAAAATGCTGAAGCTTCAGGCAGTAAGAATTAATCTCCGTTGTATATCTACACATTCTCAAATATTCAATGGAATATATTAAAATTTTCTATGGGTCAAATTTATGAATTAAACATGATATACAAATAGCTTCATAATAAATATTATAGTTATGTTAATTTTATTATATCAAGTTGGCGATACTGTAATTTAAAATTCTTTATTAAATCTTAAATGTTCGTTATAACCGGAGTGATATTTGTCATAAGACTTATTGTTATCAGAGATTATGTATTAAATCTATCTATTGAGTTTGTAATAGGTTTAATATCTTTATTAAAGTCAATACGTTACTTATTTGTAAAAAAAAAAAAAAAATACATCTGTTTAAAGTTTTCAAGAAATTCTAAAAAGATATTCTGGACACATTATTTGATAAATTATTTTTTTCCTCGATCCTTGATTGCTAATCCAATGATCCCACCATCTTCAATATTATAGTACGCCAATGATACCTGATTTTTCATTACAGCACCCCCTATTGTAAGTTTTTGCTTTCCTGCTGGAAAATTTAATCTTGCAAAAATCTTATCTTTTACAGCAGAAACCAGTGTTGTGACCGATAAACTATCTAGGGCAATGATTTGCCCTTGACAATTCCATTCTGGTTTCTCAGATATTATTGGACACTGAATTTGTATACTTATTAATCCCTATAAAAAATAAAATAAACGATTAATATAACAAATCAAATAATAATTATTAATTTTTGAACTAATTAATCAACCTGATGAGAAGCTATCCATTCTTCCTCTGATACGAGGGTTCCCATCGAGGAGTTATTATCTAATTTTTGTCGTTTCGGTAGGATGCCCATGTCTACCTCGTCTTCTATTGTTCGACCTGTGTTAATAAAGGTAGGAAATTTACTAGAATAAACAACACAAACAATGCTGATAAAATTGCATACCTGGTAAAGATTGACGATGAAACTGGGGAATGGTTGGAATAGGTGGACGGACTTGGGAAGGCTGTTGAGAAGCCATATTAACACTTTGAGATGCGATTGGTGTAATAAAACCTGGCAACTGATGTGCAAACGGCGCAGAAGACCCAACATAGCCAGAATATGCAACTGGTAGGGGTCCTTGCGGTATTGGAACATTTTGAGTTGTGTGAGACTGATAACTGGTGTACATAGGTTGTTGAGCTGAAGGTATATGTTGCTGTAACCCTTGCTGATGGATATGCTGAAGTTGATGCTGGTGTGAATGTTGATCCTGTAGTTGTGGTATCCTTGGGCCGATTTTAGAGTCGCTATCGCTAATCAATTGTATAAGAAATAATGTTACAATCGTAATTTGATACCAAGTTGTACAAAATCCAAAACTTTAATAATTTATATCTACCTTGTCAAGCCTTTGCTTCTATGAATTGCAGCAATTTGTTCATCTATTGAAACACCGGCCGCTGCTCGTTGAGTTGCCATATTTATAGAAGCCGTATGACCATCCCATACAACTTTTTCCTTCTCAATTCTTTTTTTCTTTTCTTCCTCTTCCCCAATCTAGCATAACAATAGAACAAATGAGCAAGCATTCTATAATGCGTATTTTTTGGCAATTAATAATATAATAAACATACTTTTCGACCGATTTCAGTCTCCTCATTGCCAAAAATATCGGAACGATAACCGGAAAATGTCTTGAGAATTTTGGCAACATCCGTTCCTATAATGGCGTAAATAATTTAATCAAGATAATGAAGTAATTATACAATTATATTTGAAATGAAAGCCAAAAAACGAACCTTCTTGCAACAAGTTTGATTCTTTCTTCTTTGCATCCGCTGCCATCTTTTGTTCTTTCCACTTAGGATCTAACAGTTCTATACGGACATGATTTGCCATTTCGTCCACAGGAATTGCTTGTTTACATCTTGGACATATGGATGTTTGTCTCTCAGTGGTGGTTTTAGGTGCATAAGCTAATGGAATTTAATTATATAATGAGTTAACAATTGCATTAATAATGATGATTATAGGCGTATTAAATTTGTCCATTTAATACCTTTGGGAGTATAATCTTTAACAATTTTCATAGGAGCAGATGTATCGGGAGGTTTGATTTCAGTCACAGCAGGAACTGGTTCTTGTTCCTGCTCATCATCATCTGCCGCTGCTTGCTCATCCTCCTCATCTTCCATATCAACATCCTCATCCATCTTTTAAAAAAAAAAAAAAAAAAAAAAAAAAAATATATATATATATATATATATATATATATATATAATCTTTTTTTAACAGATGCATACACATATATCTATAGTTATAAAATACGAACCTCCATATCAATTTCGGCTGCTTTGTCTTCATGAGTTTCAACAATATTGACTGACGCCATCTTCTTTTGGGCAAGAGTCATGTTTTCCAGTTCAATGATACTCATAGGTGGAGGGAGATCAATTGTTTCGTCGGCTTCAGTAAATTCGACAGTTTCCACAATAACAAAATCATGCCAATCAATTGATGCATATGCAACTAAACAAATCAAATTAATAAGTTGGCGGTTACATACAAATCTTTCTACAAACATTATAGAATATATTTACTTCTCTCTTGATCTTCTTTTTCTTCCGCTTTTTTCCTTTCTTCTTCTTGATATGCAGCATATTCAACTCGTTGCATCACACGTTCCAATATCTGATACTTATTATCGACGTTAGATTTTAATTTTTCATTCAAATTTTTTTGCGGAACCAACACCTTAGTATATTGTTCGACCAATTTCGTGAAATAATTACATAAACTATGATTCGGCCTTAGAAAATCAAATTGATAATTGCGTTGTTCACGCTGCGACAGAGCTGTCATAAACTTTCGTCCATTACGCGCCACGAATTGAGCTGTTAATTTCAGAATGTCACTAAAAAATGTAGAACTTCATGTTATAAAGTACTACTCGATCAAAAATAGATCCATATAAAAATATACGATCTTACAGATCCTGTGCAGATATAGAAGGCATATCATTCATAAATTCAAACGAAGGTGGTTCCTTTGGTGGAGCTCTTGGTAGGAATCCCTCCTCTTTAATTTCAACTTTAAGCTCTTTCGGTTCAGCCTTTTTAGAAACTAAAATTTCAATACGTTTAATTTACAGTTAATATGGCAAAAAAACATGAATATACGAAAATAAAAATGAAGAATAAGTAATAAGTAACGAATAAGCTATGGATACCTTTACCGCCTTTGGTCTCTGCAATTTTGTATTGATAATAAGCATGATATGGATCGTTGGGATTCAAAAAGCTGAATTTGGCGTTATGTTTTTCATTTTCACGAATGCGTTCTTCAAATTGTACGCCATTTCTTGCAACAAATACGGCGGTCTTATCAACAATATCTATGTTTTTCAACGTTAAGGATAAGAAAAGATCTTTTGACAAAGACTTCATAGAAAACTCGCAAAAGCCATAATTCTTAATTGATCTTTAAATCTCTATTTGCATTCGATCTGTTTTACTAAAGAATTATAAAAGGATACTCCTTATATCTGGTGGAGGATAAATGATCCCTACGAGAGGTCTGGTGTCCTCTTCATTGTTTACAGATGCATTATTTTCTGCTTCTACATACGAAAATGAATCGACTTCCGGAAGACTCTCAGGTAATGCTACAGCCACCATGTGTACGTAGTTTGAAGTTTTGATCTTTGAGAAAGATCAGTCGCAAAAAAATTTATTCTATCTGATTGGACAAATTTATAATAAAATTGATGCTCTCTGATTAGTTAACAAAAAAGGATAACGGATATATTTTTGCAAAACGGATAATATAAATCCGATTTTTTTATCTCTGTTATATGCTAATCAACATCAGCCAATCAGAGAAGTTTAACGTGACTTTTTTCAAAAAAGTATTTTAAATTCTGGAATTCTCGTTGCCAAAATCTTTTCTGCTTCGTCCGGTAAATTACCTAACTCCAAAAACTACATCGCTGTCTCTAGGCTGAAGGTTCAAAAATAGCGATGCAGCTTCCAGAGAGTTATGTAATTTACTGGACGAAACGAAAAGATTCAGGGAAACGAGAAAATTTTTGGGTGTTCCAAGAATTTATGATAATAACTGTAAAACAGGATATCTATCCGGATATCCAATTAGATACATGGATTCAGGCATTAGTTTGATTCACATAGTTAAAATGTTCACATGTTGAATAACATAATTTGAATCAAAAAATTTTTGGAATTACAGCCATTATCATAAATTCTGGGATACCTAAAAATTTTCTGTTTCGTGGGGTCGTCTAAAGCCAGGTGCGCTCACGTGATATAAAGCCAATCAAATCGTAAAATTTGATCTGTACGGATCAGCCCGACGAGACAAAAACAAAGAAAAAAAGTGAAAAACGCCGAAAATACAAAAAACGAGTGTCTAAACCTGTATAGGAACATTAATAAAAAATGTCGGGAAGACAATTTTACTTATAAGTCAAGCCCTAACCCTAACCCCTAACTAACCCTTACCTAATTTTAATTAAATAATCAAAAACATATAAACGCACCTGGCTTTAGCCATCCCCTGAGTTAGGTAATTTACCGTACGGAACAGAAACAATTCGGGAGTTTATGGGGTCGTCTAAAGCGGAGTAGAATCACGTGACAATTGGCCAATCAAATTATCGAATTTTGATGATCTTCGGCGAAGCAAACAAAAAAGCGAAGCGAAAACCTTGAAAAATACAAAAAATGGCAGTCTAAACCTACCTTGGTGTTTTAATTAAAAATGTCGGGAAGGCAATTTTGCTTATATATTATAAGAATCTCTTTAACCTCAACTTAAGATGACCCTAACCCTAAAGTTAATTCGATAAAATATATTATAAGAATCTACTCCGCTTTAGACGTCCCCAGTTTATGGTAATACTGTAGCTGTAAATCCGGATACAATCCGGATTATAAACCGGATAACCAACACATATCCGGATATCCGGTTTAGTATCCGGATCCAAAGCACTACTTCTGGGTTATGAATTATGGTTGCTTCTAAGATTGTTTATACAGTACTGTATTTAATTTTTGTTGCGATGGTGCTGAATACTTTCATTAATTATTTCTAAGTCCTAAAGAAGAACAAAGAACTACTCCGATGAAATCTGCCAACTTTAAATTAGAAATGTAAACCTTATACTCTTATTATAAGTCCTAATCCAAGCCTAAAAAAATGCTAAAAAAATATATCCCAAAAACTTTAAAAATCGTATGTTAAATAGGTTTTAATTTTTGCATTATCCGATTTCAGCAATAGCTTTTAATAATCGTCAAATCAAAAAACTTTGACTATATGCAACTTCTAATATATAAGAGAGAGTCGGGTATTATGACTAGGGAAAATGGCACGGCAAAATAGAAAATGTAGGCAATATTTACATTTGATTGGGATCGTATAATCTAACAAGTATCACCACATTCGAAGTAAATGGAATCAGAACAAAATCTTTCTGCCCCTAAAAATTATGATTGTGTGGCGACAGGAGAATGTACCTGTGAACTCGTTGGAGAATGGGAACCTTTGTGATAAATTAGACTCGGTAAGATATTTTAATATTTGAATATTTGATTAACAATTCAGTAAGATTCACACAATTATTTTTTATTTATTGCACGGGTCTTATGTGACAACCCGTGTTTTTTTCATTTACTTATTGGCACGGGATTGTTACGTCAGACACCGTGCAATAAAATAGTTATTATATGGGTGTTGAATAACCCGTTACACATACGGGTTCACCGTGCCTTCGGCACGGAATATGAACCCGTGTGTACTGGGTTATTCACTACAACCCATACAATAACTATAAATTATTTATCTATTTTTTGGTTATCATTAACAGGCAGCTCTTGATTATTGTAAAAAATGTGGAAACAGAGAGGAGATTAAATGCAAATGGGATGGTACGCCAAAAAAATGGTAGTAATTTACCTACCTATCGACCTTGTCGACGAGCTAAAAGACTTGAAAGGGCAAAATACTTTGAATTTCAGTTTTGAATACTTTGAGATGTGATTTATGATTCACGCATATACATATTAGACTAATAATTTATCATTTAATTTTTAATTTATAGTTTGTTAGTGCATTCATTGCATTTATATCTTGTACTATTCTGATTTATCAAAGGCACAAACTCACTGCAGATGGATATAGAAGGTTAGCCAGGCATATTGGTGGTAACATATTATAGATTTTATGGATGGAATTTTTGATTTTAATGACCTAAATTATTTGGGATGCCCACAATTAATTATTCATCATATGCACAACTTTAACTATTTAACAAAGAAAAAATGAGAACTGAAATTTGACATGAGATAAATCAATGTTCTGGTGAAATTACAAAATTATTGTGGCGGCTTATGCTGAAATTGGCTTATGCTGAAATCAGAGGTCTCTATTTAAATCTATAATACCTACTAAAATCCACATATACTCTTTTATTAATAATCCTAACCCTAAACCCTAACCCTAAACCCTAACTAAACTATATACAGTCAGACCTCCATAAGTGCACCCCTCCAGGACCAGACATTAATTAGCGTGCACTTAGAGAGGGTGTGCACGGAATTATAGGTTTATGTTACACAAATTTTATATCTAATCAAAAAATACCTTTTAGCACTCTAATAAAATACTGTATAATGTGAATGTGGCATGCATACATATAAAAATAATTTTTTTACTAAGTTAATGACACATGCCCACTAATTGAAAGTTGTAGAGCTTGTCGAGGTGCATCTAACAGTGGTTAGATCATCCAAATCAAGTCAAATCAGCCAGTGGATGGCGAGGTATCATCGAAAAATGATTGTACGATTATATAAAATCTCTATGTAAACATTGTTTATATAGAGATTTTATATAGTCATACAATCGTTTTTCGATGATACCTCGCCATCCACTGGCTGATTTGACTTGATTTGGATGATCTAACCACTGTTAGTTGCGCCTCGACGAGCGGGCATTCTTAGTAAAAAAATTATTGTCGCAGCTGATGCTAAAAACGGCTGATGCCGAAATTTGGGATCTTGATTTGAAACTATAAGCCCTGCTAAAATCTACAAATACTCTTTAAATATCAAATCTTCCCCCAAACCTCACCCTAACCCTATAAGACAAAAATGAAAAAATCACTACAAAAAAATTTTAAAATTTTATATCAAAGTAGATTAAAATTTCAGCATTAGCTGTTTTCAGCATCAGCTGCAACAATTATTTTAGTGAATTATAACACTAAATAATCTTTAAACCCACCAAACTATAAACATGAGGTAGGAGTTGAAAAGATTAACGTCAGAATATAAACAGAAAGGTAAGAATAAGAGCAATTCCTCATATTTATATTTATCGACAAGAAATCTAGATAAAGCTAAATACTGGTATCAAAGGTAAAATTGTGCAGGAGTATTATAGTATTACAGTCAAATTACAAGATCAGGTGTAATTTAAATTCAAAAACATACAAGTTTAGAGTCGAGGCTAGAGGTCAATAGTCTAAAATTTTGAAAAGGTGATTTCATATATGACACTTTGAGTTATAAACGATTTTTTAAGAAAGAAAAGATCGTTACACCTGATATTGATCCTGAGCAATACCTTTTCATTATATATATTTATTCAATAACTTCATATATTTAAATCGCCGGGGAAAAAGAATTAACATTAGGTATTATATCAATTAATTTTTACATAATGTAAAATATTTATTTATACTGTAATATAAATTATCAGCTACCTTGGATTCCTTACAATGAATTTAAAAATATTAAAGGGATAGATAAAAGTGGATTTACAACTGTATATTATGCTAGATAGGATAATAAAAATCCAAATGGAAACAGACACATTGCGCTTAAATTACTTCATAAATCAAATAATTATTATGATGAATTTATAAGAAAGATAATCTTTATTTATTTTGTTTGAAAATATATTTCAAGTAGTAAAGATCCAACATTTTGAAAATGCAATGGCATATCAAGTGACAGAGTTTTTAAAGATTATATTCTTGTCGTGGAATATGCTCCAAAAGGTTGTTTGTGCCAAAATCTACATAGTATAGCACAAATGAATTGGAAAGATAAATTACAACAGATCTTAAGATAATGCATTCTCATAACCTTATTCATCGAAATTTACATAGTAGAAATATACTACTATATAGTTAGTTTAAAAAGCGCGTGCATTGCAGATCTAGAACTTTTAATAAGACCATACAAATTTATATAATTGGTTTCCATATCCCGGCTAGTAAAGTGGTGTTTGGAAAATTTTTTAACATACCAATAGAAATTCACCGGTTGATAATCATGTGACAAAGCAACAGCGATTAATTACTCATGAGAGCATGCTTTTCTTTGAAGTTTTTTTATTGTAAAATACTGGTTTTCTATATAAATTTCCTACATGATTATACCAAATAAATATCAGATGCTTTAATATATAGGAGCGATATAAGGTAAATTCTATAAATTCAATTAGAGTCAGGCCAAATTTAATTACTTGGTTTTCATAACATGAAACTTTTAAATTGACCCGGCCGGCTGGTTTCTTTTTTAAATTTCATATATAAAATTTTATAAATAATAAAAAAAAATTTTTTAAATTCTACCTGATTATTAAAACATATAAAAAATTCTTTTAGAAGTTTCCAAATTTGACCCGGCTGGGTTATGAAATTATTGCGCTTTGCAAAAAGATGTGACCTCTGCAGATCACAATGTCTAGATTTTTTGAGATTTTAAGAATTAAACTGGTTTCAAAGAAATATAAACGTAAAATATAAAGTAACAGATAATTTTGAATCTTAGTGATTCTTAGCCATCATCATTAAAAAATCACCGGATCGCATCTTTTTGCAAAGCGCTATAATTATTGCGCTTTGCAAAAATGTGTGACCTCAGGCGATTTTTCAATTCTAAGAGATTTCCAATAAAGATGCTGAAATCAAATTACGTATCAATATAAAATATTACAATACTTTAGATCTTCAAAACATGTACTTCGATACTGTACTTGAAAATATTTATTAGCATGCCTCCTGCGTATAAATATTTATCTACATTATGATGGTTATTCATTATTTTAATAAGAAACTATTACACCGAGAGCACAAGGAAAAAACTAAACGTTTTTCTTGTGCTTAGTGAGTAATTATATAAAGTGCTATTTTTTTGACGAACATAATCTATTTGCTCTTTCACCCAATTAGGATTAGTAAAGGCTTGTAGTAAAGGCTTGAAGTGGCGTATTAATCATACACTATGTGGCGCATCAGATAAGTTGCAATTACATATGTTTTGCTATAAGTCAATTCCACAATACAAGCATTTTTGACAACTAAAACATGTTCCTCTGCGATATTTTAGGTTTGTTTCTTAAACGTCAGCCATTATAATGAAAATATGTTTGTCGAAAAAACAAATATCAAAATATATAAGTTTTGGGAATGACGTATTTTTTATATATGATCGCTGATCGAAACTATGATTGAAAGCATAATTTAATATATAAATTTAAATTTGAATTTTTTATTAAGAATCACAGAGATTTTCCGTCATCATCACCGTGAAAATCACAGGGTCACACTTTTTTGCAAAGCGCTATAATTAATTTTGCATGGCCTTAGAATTACCTTTAAAAATTTTAATAAATCTATTATCTAAAATATAAACTTACGGTATATAACGGTACTTTTAGATTTTAGATTTTTAAATTCATAAATATTTTTAAATATAGCATATATATATATATTAAAATAACTAATATCATTTATATATTTTATTATTAAATCATTGTTTAAAAATTTTATTTATATATTAAATAAGAATTTACAAATAATAAAAATTTTATTTAAAATATAATATAATGATAACTATATATAATAAATTTATCGTCATATTTACGATTAATCTAATTAATTTTGATTAACTAATCTTAACTAACATTGTCGTTATTTAATTATTATTAAATAAATCGATTTCTAAAAAAAAAAAAATAGAGCGTGAGTATTTGAAGTGACCAGTGCCTTATAAAGGACCTAAGAGTATGGCATGTCGACTATGGGTAAGTAACAGAAGGGCATTTACGACACTCTAAAAAAGTTGCCTCCACCTCTAACTAGAGTATTCCCAGTGGGCAAACATTTATAACGGTGGGTGCCTTGCGTTTCGCCAGACTGGGTTATACTACCACCATAGTAGTCTAGACCCTAGAAGCGATACCCCGTTATTTTATAAAATAAGTGAGATCAAATACTCCTTACTCACCTCAAACTTAAATAGCATCTACAAATATCATCGACGTTTATTCGAAAAAACATTAAAAGTAAATAAAAAAATGTGATGTGGATATGAAAAATGGAGTAAAAAACAAAAGTGAAAGGTAAAGGCAAAGATAAAAAAGTAAAGTAAAAGTAAAAGTGAAAATGACAATAAATGGTGAAAATAAAAAGTGAAATGAAAAATGTAAATAAAAAAAACGAAATGAATGTAAAGTGGAAATAACAAGTACCGGTAGAAATAAAAAAAAAGGATGTATTTATTAAAAATCTATTGTTTTGAGATCTGCAACCACGTTAAAAATATACATGTATTGATAAAAATCTATTCTTTTGAGATCTACAACCGCGTTAAAAATATACATGTATTGATAAAAATCTATTATTTTGAGATCTGCAACCGCGTTAAAAATATACACATATTGATAAAAATCTATTGTTTTGAAATCTGCAACCACATTAAAATTATGCACGTGTTAGTTTTAAAAATTATTGAATTAAGAAATTATGCACTCAAAAAATGCCCATTTATATTCGATAGTTTTGGAGCTACAATTGATTGATAAATAAATGAACTTCTCTCTGAATGTATTGTATATTTCGAATTACTAAAAAAAAACTATTTTATTTATCTTTTAATAGCACTAGGTTGCCAAAAAAGTTGTAACATTTAAATAAAATTCAAAAGAATTAAAGCTTGAACCTATTTTAAGTCTCAATCTATTGGTCAATGAGCAGATTTAGCACTAACCAATCCATCATTAGGACCTTCTTTCTTTAATTATCTGATAAGAAAAATATAGAGGTGACCAAATCGGAACATTTGTAGAAGCACTATATGAATGCAATTGGAGGATTATTGGGAGTGCTCTTATTGAAATAGTTAACACAAATCAGCAGTAAGATTACTGTAAGCAGGAGTGTCAAAAGCTTGAATTAAGGCTTGAGTGATGAGATGTAAAATAGTATATGTTGTTTGAAGATAAACCAGAAAGGCTAATGTTTGAAAGATTAATGTTTGGAAGGTTAATGTTTGGAAGAGAAAGATTAAAATTCAGAAAATTAAAAGAAATAGGTAAGTTAAATGATTTCTTATTAGAAGCTTTGGATGGTTTAGATTTATCCGTTTTTGTAGTAATAATAGTATTGCGAGGCTGTTCTTTTGCTTTACAATAGTTTCTGCTTGAGAAGAAGTCCTTAAAAACTGTTCTCTGTTCTTTAACTCTTGATTCTAATAGAGATGATTTCGAATCATTGAGATTCTGGTGACCACGTGTTTTCTCAGTCATTTGTTTTAAGCATTATTTACTACTTTAGCAGTTTCTTCAAATGTTTGACTAATTTCGCCCACTCTTATATTATCCTGACACCAATCCATAAATGAACTACTGCGGTGTGGAGTTGCTATTGTAGTCAATGTCCGAACAACACATTTCTCAGTAGGAAGATGAGTAATCAAACATTTACAATCAAGTCCACCCTTGAAGATAAAAAATGATAAATCATAAAAAAGGAGAAAAAAAAAGATTAGAAAAAGCCACAACTTTAAATGATTAAAACAAAATTTCAAAACCATCGAATGTGTCAACAAAATCACATTACATCCGGATAAGATTTTTTCTAAGGTTTGATGCAAGACTTGGGCACGAGCCCGAATACAACCGGTTTTTTATATAGTAATAAAGTAATCAATTAATATATATTATAGATTGATATATGTATGTATAGTATGTATATATATGTGTATATATATATATATAAAATACATCACGTTTATTATGTATGAAATGACAAAATGAAAAGTTTACCTTGGAACCTTGGTAACTACAACTTTAGCACCTAATTTTTGCAAGGCTTCTTCAATACCACTCCAATAGTGTATTTGCAAATACGGAATAGAGGAAGGGCCTTAAATTGTATCAGCTATAATAATTATAATTGAAATGAAATCAATTAACGTGAGCATAATAAAGAGTGATACAATACAGTACCTATTTATCGAAACCAAAAAGACCTAAAGGAAAAAATAATTAAATGAAAATAATGATCACATTAAAAATTTAATTTCGCTCAAAATACCGTGGCACAAGACAATAGGTAATCTCGGAGCACGATAGTCTTACTGGTATTTCTGGTTCGCTGACTTTCCATTTTCTGAATTATCAATCGATTGCAGGAGTTCAAAGTTTGTATAAAAAAATATTCAATAACGTTTAGTCGTTGTTTAGTTTGAAGCAAGGCGATCGAAGTAGCAGAAACCAATTCTGCAAAACCCACAAACAACAGCATTGAATCTCAATGTATGTCTATTAAAAATAAATAAACGTGCTATAGAATTCACGGTAGAGAATTCTTTGATGCACTAAACTGCGACGATAAAGGATTAAATTTACATTGAAATTATATTTATAAAACTCAAGAATTTAGAATTTTATATATATATGCAATAATTTGATCCTATTCAATTTACCAAATTTGATTTAATCTATGCTAAGTCTTTAACGCTAATTAAATTTTCGTTAAAAAACAATGTTGATCGAGCAAGCAAGAAATCTGTGCCTGGTCTGTGGCGCAGCAAAAATTCTTAAAGTTCGGTTATATTAGGGTTAGGGTTAGTTAGATAGAAAATTCATATAGTAAAACAGCTCAACGAAAACTTTTTTGTTAATGCACTAAAGACGGTTTCTTATGCAAAGTTTCAAGAAATATGCGATTTTTAATGGCTATAGTATTGCACAGTGTGGTCGGATTCTGTGTTGCCGAGAATTTCTAAATTAGAGGTAATTTCGAATAATTCTTATAGAAGAATTCCCATGTTTGTTTTCCATTGGTTGTACCGTTAATCTGTGTTTGATCTTTAGATAGGTGGAGTTTGAGGTACATTAGTTTATTTGTGGAACTTTTGTGAATTTCAAATTCAAATATCGTGTCCCGGAATTTAAATAATATTGTATTATCTTTAGATAATTCTGCTATTGTTGGGTTTTCTCCGAATTTTTGGGCTATTATCTTTCTTCAATTTTATCAAATATGGATAAGTATTTGAATCCTTTGTATGATTTTTCTATTGTTTGAATTTTGTGTTCAATTCTTCTGAGAGGTCTAATCGATTCTTGGATCTTTTTCTTATATTTGATTAAGGTCTGGATTTCGTAAGAGGATAACTTTCCAAAATTTAATGCTAGTATGGGAAATTGCTCATCCACAATTTCAGGTATTTCTTCTTCTGGTATTTCTAATTCTATATCATTTAGAAAGTTGAAAGTTTCTTGAGTCCGTTGTGGTTGTTTTTCCATTTTTATTTTTATTTCTTCTAATTTTTGTGCGTTTATAGGTAAGTCTAATATGTCTTGTTCGTAAGCTTTTATCTTTCCATCTATTAGTTCTATATTTTCTCTAAGTATAGGTACTAGTTCATTTCGATGTTTTAGTAAATCTTTTATTTTGTAAAGGTTCCATGGTCCTAAAGTATGTGGTTCTGTGTGTTTTGGTGGTTCTTCTAATGGATGTAGGTAGATTGCTAAGGTTACTATATATTTCGCTTCTTTTTGTAAACAAGGTTCTGCTCTCCATTCTTTAATTGAGTAGCATGTTTCTTCAAATATTTTTAATAATTTTTCGTTTCTTAGAACAATTTCTGCTTCTTCAAAGCATTCTCTTATTACACATACGTCTATATTTTCATTCTTTTCATGAATTGCTTTTCCTCCAGGTCCATTTAGTTTTAAATAAAAGTCTTTATTCGGATTTATCCTTTGGGCTAATAATATGCATATTTTATTTTCTATTTCTGTAAATAATATTAGTTGGGTCATTTTTCGTTTTGGTAAATATGATATCATTTCGTATTCATTATAAGGGCTGTTCCAGTACTGAAATAGATTCTCGTTCCCAATTTTGTTCATGGTATTTTTCAAGTTCTTCGTAAGTTTCTACTATTACGTATTGGTTTGCTATCCAAATTCCTACTTGTTTTTCGTATAGTTCTTCAAGGAATTTTATATAGGAGCTTTGTAAGCGTTCCTGTTTTTCTTTTTCTGGTTGTGCTTGATAGTATGGGCTATAGGTTTGTTCTTGGTATTCTATTGTCAGATTGATTCTTCTGATTGTATCTACTATTTCCCAGTATTCTTCGTTTTCGTAGCAATTATGTATATTGAGTGTTTCGTTATTTTTAGATTCGTATCGTAGTGCTAGTTCAAATAATTCTGCTTTTAGATCTGATTTTAGTTTCTCTAAATTTTTATATAAAACCTCTATGGATTCTTTTCTTTTGTTCTTTTTGATATATTTAGTTTCTCCTAAATCTTCTGGTTTTACAAGGAATAAATGATATTGTTCAAATAAATATTCTGGTCTAATATATTTTAGTTTTAATTTTATTCTTCTTGTTATTGCTAAGTGACTAAAGTATTGTGGTCTATAGTTACTGGTTAATTCGAATTGGGAGTTGTAACTCATTTGTATTTTTGTATGGGTCTGTTTTTATCCAGTAAGTTAGTAAAGGTGTTGATATTGTTACTATGACTTTTCAATAGTGCTTTCTATTTTTTGATGGAATTGGTCTCCTTTAATGCTTAGGATAATATTTTCTATTATATCTGCATATAAATTATTTGCAGCAACTATTCCTATCTCGTGTCCTAAATAGGGTTGATAAACCTGTTCTTGTAGTTTAAAGATACTTCTCGCTATTGTTAATTTGTTCCAGGTGCGATTATCTGAGTAGCAATTGTAGATATTTAATTCTCCTACTGTATCGTAGGTTTCTTTTCTTTTAATAAGATATTGTCCTATATTATTAATTATTATAGAGTGTAAATAGTCAAGCTTTTTGTATAATTCTTCGTGTTCTAGATATTCTGGTTCTATTTCTTTTATGTCTGATGCAATTGTGCAATATCCGTATTCTTCTATTTTTCTTCCGGTTCTTTTAAAATATTCTTCTTTCAATTCTTTTATTATTACTTCTTCTTTAATATTCATTTAAAGTGAATTGGATCTTGTTTTGTTGGGTTTTTTAATTGATTTATTATCTTCCAATAATATTCTATTGATTATCTTGTCAGTGGCCTGTTCAAGTCTTTCTTTTTCTTTTCTTAACTCCTTAAATTTCTTTGTTTTGTCTATGAATTCTTGACTAAGTTTGTTTATTTCTGAATATGCTAATTCGTAGCTTTCTTCCTTTTCGAAGTATATTTTATTTCTTGCTCCTTCAGAGTATAATATATTATCAATAGCTTCTAAATGATGTAATATTAAATGGTGAAATCTAAATAGTAATATTGTGAACTGATTGTTATAGTCCCCGTAATAGAATTCTGTTTCTCCTGTTTCTGGATTGTCTTCAAATATTTTACAAAATTCTGGCGATTCTGCTAATAATCTTTTCTTTATTCCTTCGATTTGTGCTTGTGTGTTGTCTAAGAAATTATTGTAAATATTTCTTTGTTTTTCTTGTTCTTTTACAAGTGCTCTTCCTGTTAATTCTGGAAATAAGGTTTGTGTTCGTGTTAAGATATGTGCTGGTATCTTATTAGGTCTTTGTTTATCGTATTCTAGTACGTGAGAGTAAAATTCTCTTGCTATGCTTTTAGCTCCTTCAAGTATTAAGAGGATTGCTCCTAATTTTGAATTATTTGTTGGATTTATCCTATTAATAAGGTCGTTAATTGTTTCCCAAATGTCGTCAGTTATTTGTATAAGTTCTCTTGATTCTAAAATATCTTTATCTCGTGAATATCTTTTTGTTTTCTTTCTTCTTATTGGTGTTGAAATTGGTTGCTAATTAAATCTGAATCTTCTTAGTTCCTCTAGTGTTTTATTTTGTTCTTCGTTCATTAAATTGTGTTGCTAATTTAATAGTATAAGCTTCGATAATTCCTTCTTTAATTAATTTAATTATATAGCAAAGTGCTATTAACAGTACAGTATGTTCTAATAATACTATAAAATATATTGTTGTTCGATTGTAAGTGAGTACCGATAATGTGAGGTAGTTCATCCACAGTATGGTAATATTGGTTAGGGGTATTGCTTCTATAAGTTGGTCCACTTTGTATTGTTGATATGTAAAAGGGTTTCGATTATTTTATCAACTATTTCACCTTCTATATTTTGGGTTGAAATCTCTTTTATTCTTTCTTCAAGTATTCCTTGATTTACTGATATTGATATCAGAGCTGTTTTATAATATTCTTTTAGTCTTGGTGTTTCAAGTGTTGATAGTTCTTTTACTATTTCTGATTTATCCCTTAAACCGTATTCCAGGCAAATTTGCCTGGAATTTTTAGAAATATTTACAATTTTTTAAATAAAATAAAATTTTATTAAGAATATAGGGTATACTTTATTTATAGAATATTTTCTTTAAAATATATTTTATAAACTTTATTATGAAAATTTTTTAAAGTTATTAATAACCTTTAAAGTAATAAAAGTTTAAAGTTTTTATTTTAAAATTTTTACTATAAAATTTTTCTTTAGATTTTCTTAAATTTTATATGTTCCCGTCTATAAAAAAAATTTTTACTTCTAATACAAGTCTTAATTTTTACAAGTAAATCACAAATGTTGCAATAATAAAAGTTGTAATCCTTTTTATAAACTACAATATATATTAAAAACAAGAGGCTAGAGATAATATTTATAGAGTTCGCCAAGAATTAGTAAATAATTTTTTTGGCTAAAATTTTTTTCAAAATTTGTCTATTTTTAGCTTATAAACAACTTAAACTTTTTTT
>QKWP01002190.1:3474-40121 GCA_003550325.1 Gigaspora rosea
ATTAAACTACCTACAAACTCTATAACTGAAAGAAACTTCTTTAATCCCTATCCTAACTCTCTTGAAATATACAATCCAAAAGCATGCTATAACAAATTTCTTTACTACTATAGACTACGAACACTCTATTCTCTACAAACTGTAGGTTCTTTTTTGCATTATATACAAGAAAATTACCCTATGTTTTATTCAAAACAATATATAGAAATTTCTATTAAACCACATTCCCGATTCGACAATCTTTTACAGAAGCACACATATACCTTCTATATGAAATCTTATACCAGACCACACTATATTTCCACCCTTTGAAGATTTACTACATTACTCTGATGTTAAACTTAAATCATCCAATAACAAATTTCACCAACCAAATATCTCACCTTCAGCTCTTGACCTTATTATTGCTACTCACAATGTTCAAGGTTATAATACTCCTTTTAAAAGTCAACTTTAGGAAGAATTCTGTCTGTCTAATAATATTCAAATTTGCAGTATTACGAAAACAAAACTTTCTGACTCCAAACCAAAAAAGTTCTTTAACAATAAACATTTCTCATACTTTTGGTCATGCCTCAACAACTCAGCAGAGGGCACTGGTATCATGATTAATAATCTTTTAAAACCTCATATCCATAATATACTTATAAATCCTGGAGGTGCAATTGCAATTGATCTATTTTTCAAACATGATTTCAAATTTCGAATTATATCAATTTACCTTTCATCCACTAACCAAAATATACGTAACCAATCACAAGAAGCTATCATCTTATGGATACAGCAAGCACTCTCTTTAAACTTACACCCTATAATCCTCGGCGATTTTAATACTTCTTCTCTTCTTACTAATACCTCTACTGCTAAAACCAAACTTCTTTCCTATTTCCACAGCAACTGTATGTTTAATTTGGCTGATCATACTAATAATACCCAACATACCTGGCAACGCAATAATCGAAGTAGCCGTATCGACTATATATGGGCATATGATTCTATAATTCCATACCTTATAGACTTTTCTCTTCTTTTACCACTAGCTACTACCCATAGTGATCATTTAATCCTCATTTCCAAATGGAGTTTTCCATTTGCACTATTTTCAAAACTTCGTCACAAAACACGTTGTAAGCTTAGAGTTTTTCAATATAAATTAATGGACCAAGAGAAATGGGAAAAGTTTTCATCCCAATGTCAAAACAATATTAGTTATTACAATACTCCTCTATACTCTAATTCAACAGAATCTTTAGAATGTACCTGGCACAAAATTCAAACTAGCATTATTACAGCTGCTCTTAAAACTATTCCTAACAAAAAATTTGCAGTTCGAAATTTTCATCATACCTTTACACCTAAAGTCTCTGAACTGCACAAAGATTTCAAAACTATTGGAAATATTATGCAACAGACCAAATATGCAATAACACATAACCAAACTATTCCTTCTACAATATCTACTCATATTCAGAACATGAACTCCAAACACCAATTCTCTATTCCTCCCATACCTGCTAACCAAATTGATCTATCTATCTGGCTAACCCAAACCAAAACATACTGGAAAACCCTATACAATGCCAGAAATCTTGAAAATGCTCATCATCTTAAGCAGCATATTCAAACAGCTATTAATACTAGATGTGAAAGATTGCTTACTCATCCAACCAAAATGATTAATAGTATTCTTAATCGCCACACTGACCCAGTTCATTTTGACAATATAAAAACTCAAACAGACATCCTTACTGATCCTCTTGAAGTCAAAAATCATATTCGATCACACTTTTCTCAATGGACTGCAAATAACGCTTATAACTGACAAATTTTTTCTACTCATTGGCAAACAGAATATAACCCCAAACACAATATTATACCAGAATGGTACAATCCAGTCCTGGAACCTATATATACTAATGAAGTTATCAGTACTATCAACAACTTTCCCAACAACAAAGCATGTGGCCCTTCAGGAATTAGCTATGAAATGCTAAAACATGTTGGTTCACAAACCATATCTGCTATCACAGCACTACTAAACCGATGTCTAATATCAGGCTCAATTCCCAAACAATGGAAAGATGGTCGCATTTTTCCTATTTCTAAAAAACCAACTTTTGATGGACACCTACATAATACTAGACCAATTAGCCTAATTGAACATATCAAAAAACTATACACAAAAATTCTTACTAATCGTTTAAACTCTATATTTTCCTCTTACAATATTCTTAATCCACACAACTATATTGCACTCCCTGGCAATAGCACTAATATTCCTATCCACATACTCAACAACTTTATTGAAGATGCAAATTGCAACCAAAAGGAAATCTGGCTTTTATCTCAGGACATGAGTAAAGCATATGATACTGTTAATATAGACCTATTTGCTCTATCCCTCCAAAGACTTAATATGCCATTGCAACTTACTACAATTCTTACCAACCTCCTAATATCAAGAACTAATAGAGTAATAACCAATCTTGGACTTACACTTCCTTATGAAGTTCAAGATGGAATTGATCAAGGTGAAACTATTACACCTCTATTTTGGCGTATTTACTATGACCCTCTTATCACCAAAATCTCCCATACTTATACTGGTTATCAGTCTTCCGTATCTTGGCCACACCACATTTCTCCACCAACTTTTGATTCTATGCAAGTATCAACACCAGTTCTTGCATATATGGATGATACTCTATGGATTGCAGAATCTCAATTGCATTTAGAGCAAATTCTGCATACAGCCTCTTCATTTTACCAAATGGCTAATATTAAAGTTAACCCACAAAAATCTATACTTGTATCCAATTCTATACATACACCTTCTATTTCCTTCATGCACCAAAATATTCAATGCCAAACTCCCAAAACACCTTTTAAGTTTCTTGGGTGTTGGTTCTCTACCTCACTCAAATCTACAATACAATCCAAATTAATTACTCAGGAAGCTACTGAACTTATCAACACACTTGATACCAAACAAGTTACAGATAAACAAGCATGCTATATTATCAACAATGTCATTATACCTATCCTCGAATATCGTATACACAATACTGTTCTTACCTATTCAATATGCAATAAAATCCTCTCCCAATATCTTACTGTTGCTAAGCATAAATCAAAACTAGCAAGAAACACACCCAATAGTACTATGCTAAACCACAATATCTATGGAATCAAAAATATCTGGGATATACAATTGCAATACCATCTATCTGCTTTTTTGCTCCGGCTTAATGATCCATACCTTCTTGGCAATAGTACACATATTCGACTACAGCAGCTACAAAACAATTTATGGTCTACTACTAATATACTACAACATCCTAATCCTCTTATTGATGGTCCTAACAAACATTCTACTACTTTCAAAATAATTTTATTACTTAAGCACCTTGAATTTTCTATTGCAGCACACTCTGAAATCCTACGCCCCTTTACTATCAACTTACCCTATACCCCACTCGAATCCTTACTATACAACCACCCCCAATATATAATCTTTAAACGTCAACTACGTTCTAAATATATTATGTTCTTAGAACAACTTACTTCCTATGATAATGCAACACTTTTAGCTTGGCCACACATCTCTCCTAGAATTCTTAATCTTATATCAGGAAAAAAACCAACCTGGTTTTGTACTCTTGAAAATAAAATCCTATCTAATACTTCCACTCGCCAAATTAATACTTCCCTCCATCTCTCTAATACTAATTCACTCTCATTTCAAACTGGTCACTTCAACCCCAAATCTAAACCATGGCTAATAACCTACTTAGATCAAGAGATTATAATTGGAAAAGCTCGCCGTTTTAATCACTCTACAAATACAATCTCTATAACACACTGGAAAATACACGCTGATCTTAGCATTACATCCTTATATCCTACACCAAATGCACACTGTACTCCCTGCTCGGGATGTACTCTAAACTCAAACAGAATTCAAAACACTTGCACTCTAGATATATCAGCTACATTATCTACTAAATTTCTTGGTAGAAAAATCTATACCCAATCTATAAACAAACTTCAACTCAATGCTAACTACTTAGATCTACTATACTCTATTGCCTCTCGTCATTTTATTAATATTCCACCTCTCCCCCAAATTACAATATATAGCAACCCTATTTTAGACATCTTTCTAAAATCCTCAGCCACTTCAAAACTTCAAACTATAGCACAATCTAATGCTATACTCTCAAACTTTTCCTTCTATACTGATGGCTCTGTTGTTAACATTTCTGATCCAAGATGCACTATGGGAATCGCATGGATCCAGGTTTTTGATAACCAGATCTCTCATACCTTTTCTGCACAAATTCAAAATTGGCCATCATCATACAAAGCAGAATTAGTTTCTATATTATCAGCAATTAGCACATGTCCTCGAAATAGTAACATACATATATATACTGACTCCTTATCCATTATTTCAAAATACAATACTCTAACCTCACAAACACAAAACCACAACAAACTATATTCTTACAACTACTGGCCTATTTGGCACACTCTTCTTAATCTCATTACATCACTCTCTCTAAACATCATATTCCATAAAGTACAAGCACATAGTAATGATATATACAACAACAAAGCTGATGAACTTGCAAAAAATCACTATCTTTCTCCTATTTTAGAATTTCAACCCCACAATATATACAACCCTTCCTTTTGCCTTACCTACAAAAAATACAACATAGAACAACCTACACGTTGTGCTATCAAAAATATTTGCAATGCACATACAATTGCTATGTGGTCCTCTCAACATAGAATTCAACAAATCATTCCTATAGCCCAACAAATAGATTGGAATGCAACCTGGCTATACCTCAACCACAATCATAAACGCACCTACAACTATACTAATTTCCAGCTCAGCTCTCAATAATCCTTTCGCATTAAATGTATGTTACACATGCTTCCTACCCTTTCACATTTTCTTTCTATTAATTCTGCAAATATACATCCTACCTGCATTACATGCAACCAAACTGATCATGGATTCCATTGCTATTTTGCCCAAAATAAACCAATATCTCAAATATTATCCAAAACATAATTACACAATACTCCTTTTCAGATCTACCAGACTTATCTCTCAATGAATTACAACAGCTACACAACAATCTTTTAACTCACTATTGCATTTCACCTACACAATCTACACCATTCAATACTACAACTTTTTACACTACAATCCAGGGTTATATTCCAAAATTACTTATCAATATTATATCCCAATATACTTTTTATAAAAATGCAGCTAATATTACTATTAAACTTCTTCTACTACTTTCACAAAGGATTCACGAACAATTATGGAAATCATACTGCACAAATCTAGCACATTGGAAATCTATACAAGCTCTACCCCAACCCAATACTATATTTACCAAACCTTTATACAGTCAACCCTCTATAAATGCAACTCGTAGGGACAAGCCTACAATGTGCATTTAGGGAGGTTTGTATTTAGAGTGAACCAATTAAATTGCAGCCTTAAAAATTTGAATATCAAGTTTGTATAACTTCTACTAAAACTGTATAACCTATTTTAAATACTAAAATTTGATTGGCTATGTGCATTTAGGGAGGTTAGTGTAATATAAAATATTATTTAAGAGAACGTGCATTTACAGAATATAGAACGTGCATTTAGCACCAATAACATCTTACGGAATAGGAAAAAATGTGCATTTAGAGAGGCATTGCATTTATAGAGGTTGCATTTATGGAGGTCCGACTGTATACTCCACGTTATAACAGAACTCTATATACTTATAGCTGCATCTATGGCTTACCAGACCAACAACATGAAAACAACAATAGCACATGCCCACCTTTGGGCTTAGCACTTAGAAAAATAGAAATCTGGTTACACAACTGGATTAAATATAGTTCTCCAACTAACTCTATTCTCCATATTCAAATCGAAGTGAGTTTTAACCACTCTAGTAGGTTTAAGTTGCAGATAAATTAGGTAGAAATTAAATAACTCTATCTATAGTCTGAGTCTTAATTCTTGTATAATTAATAATTGTAATCTGAGAAACCCCATGAGAAATCTTACACATTTTATTAATAAAGATAAAGGCAAAACCTCACCTTAACACCAAAAAAAAAAATAAAAAAAAATAAAAAATATAAAATTTTATATTAAATTGCAAAACCTTGTGAAAATATGCAAAAACATGCGAAAATCTGTAAAACGTTTAAAAATAAGTATACAGTATAATAGTATTGTTATTCCTGATTTTTAATCTGATATCTATCGATTATTACCGATTATTATCGATTACTATCTTAATCGATAGTCCTCATCATGAGTATTTAAATTGATTACTATCCAATAATGATAAAAATCGATAGTGATCCCTGTACAAATTTTGGTGATGACGATGCATTTCAAAATACGTCTAATGTGAGTGATATCGAAGACCATGAAGATATATCGTTTGCAACTGAGTTATATGAAATAGGCCTTGAAGACTACGAAGAGGCCTCATTTAATGAAGCTTTTCAGGACTTGTATTACTCACAAACTGTCAAATAGCCTAACGATGCATATCGTGAATTTATGAAGATTAATAATAACTGTCAGCTGTCAAATTCGACTAGTAATGCTTTTATAATCTTCTTCAATAAATTCTCGAATTTGGATATTTCGCCATTTCCACCATCAACAAAGGTAAAAAAGGAATTTCTTGATGATATTATCATTCCTTATATGATGTTTAAGGAAGTTCCTGTTAAAACGTTTCAAACGTTGAATATGTATTTTACTATCGATCATTAATAAAGACTATAAAGTCTTTATTAATGATTGATAGTATTAATTAGTCACTGGTCCTTCAATATGAAGATAAAAAAGAAATAAGGAACAGTGTAGAGTATAGAATCTTTGGGGAACAATACCATAGTAATTGGTAGAAGCGAGAAGAATCAGATTTACTCCTTGGGCAGCATTTGCTATCGCTTATACTTTATTCGGATGCAACAACTCTGGACCACATGGGAAAATCTTCTGGGCATCTCATGTTTTTATCGCTTGGAAACATTCCCAATCACCAAAGAAATAAACCAGAATCCAAAGCATTAATTGGATACCTTCCGATCTTGAAAGCCATGGATTCTAAAACAAAAAACTCTGATAAATTCTGAATGGCTCAAAGAGAAGTCTTCTAGAAGTGTTTGTTGACTCTTCTCGAGCCCATTGTCGAAGGGCCTGAGTTTGTCGTGCATGGAGATATAATTACTTTTATTCCACGTATATCTATAATTATTGCGGACATAGTTGAAGCTGATAAGTTTACAAACATTTATCAACCATCCTGCTCAAGATGGCCATGTGCAAAGTGCTTGGTTTCAAGAGATGATTTGAATAATACAAATTTGACGAAAATAATTCCAAGAACTCCAGATGCTATGAAACAAGCAATTAATAGCAAAGAAAATAAGGATTATTCAATTCATCCTGAAAAAAATGCATTTTGGGGAATAAGGTATAGTCACGGGTTTGAATTAATCCTAGTGTCTGAAATTGGGTTGTGGACTGCATACTATTTATAAGTTTCCGCAACTAAAATCTGAATGTATATGCAGTTCCGCAAATAAAATTTCTGAATTTGCATATAGGTATGTTCAAATTTGCATATAGAAATGTTCATATACGCAACTAAATTCATATAATCTGCAAGTAGATTTGTTATTTAGTTGTGGGTCCGCAACTAAATTAAAAATTGAATTTCAGACACTGTTGTGTATATACCAGGAGACAAGTTTTCTGTTATGTACGCGGTAGACTACCATAGATCTGCCAAATAACTAGATTGATATCGGTAATATAATAGCAAAACATTGGATATTCCGATATCTTCTCTTAGCACTCTTAGCCCTAAAAGTAAGATATCGAGATATTCTAATATTTTGCTATTATTACCAATATAATCTAGGAATTTGGCAGCTCTATGGTAAACTACCGTATAAACATAACAGGATACTTATCTCCTGGTATGTACTGATATATATCGATTAACCTGTGGATATTTTAGTTTATTATCATCATATTTTTGTACTAAAAATATAAATAATATGTAAAATTTTAGAAACTTTAATATATATAAAGCTATCGTACCTGATTGAATGCACGCTTTGGATCTTGGTCTCTTCAAGTATATGCTTGATTATACAAAAGAACTCTTATATGAACAATGTGAGGGCCAAGTGTTTCAAACCTTTGAACAGCAATTAATATTGATTCCACGATACCGCAGCCTTAAAATAATAAAGAACATATCAGATATAACACGTACCACAGCTAACGAACTGTGAAATTTAATAAAAATAATAATTTTCGCTCTTGATAACCTATATGATGGTTATAAGAAGCCAGGAATTAGTAATAAACGGTTATGCCAAGTTTATTACAAATTCCTTAGAATGTATATTGCCACCCGTGAAGAATCGTTTAATAACGATTCTTGTAATCAGCTTCAGGTATAATATAAATCCTTGGCTTTTTTAAAAATATCGATTACTAACAAATAAGTTTACAGGACTTCATTTCGGATTGGGCCAAAAAATTCGTTGAAATATTTTCAAAATACAATACAACTGGTCTTCAGCTTCCAAAACTTCATGCTTGGTGCTATCATATAGTACCTGCAGTTGAAGAATATGGATCTATAAATAGTATGAACACAGAGACTTACGAAACTCTTCATAAGGATTACGTGAAAATTACCTATTGCATGTCCAATAAAAAAGACTATATGAAACAAATATTAAAAACTGTAAGTTATTAATATAGAAAATATTGCTAATAATCATTATTAATCGCTAATATCATTGTTAATAGGTTAAACGCCAGAAACTAACTGAAAAGGGACTCAAAAGAAATATCGTAAAGCAAAAGTGTTTGGAAAATTTTTGTAGTCATTAAGTTTAGAAGAGCTGGATGATTTCCTTGAGAATAACAAAAATAATATGGCCCTATTACAAATTGAAGGTTTTCAAAATTTACTAACCAGTCTTGATGAATTTTTCGAGGAGGAATCAGCTACATCTATTAACGATGATAATTGTATGGAGTTGTTTTCTTCTGCTTCTTTAGAAAGTACAAATATAATTCGGGCTACATCAAGTTTTCATGGAAGTCCAATGTTTTCAAACGTTATTGTTAATGGCAGTGACAGAGAAGAAGAAATTAAGTGGTATGGCTTGGTAAGTATCAATATATTAATAAGTTATTCTATTAATGCATATCTACAATAAAGGCAATAAAAGCGGGTTAATAACGTTTATAAGAGTAATAACTTTCAAAGCTAGACAATATTTTCATTTACATCTAACTTTGAGAGTAACATAATTAACAAAATATTATCTATCAAGGTACTACTAATACTCAAGTTTTGTCAAGCAAATAAAGAGCCACTTGAGTTCACTTTAGTCCGTTGGTATGAAGAAGATGGTGAATTATGGGGATGTTCCAAATTAAAACTGCTTAAACACTATAGTTGTATACCCTTTGAGAGCTTAGATAGAACTGTGCATATAATTCCGAGATTTAACAAAAGTAATGAATACCTAGCAAATATTTTTATGTTTTAATTTAAAGCGTATTTTTAAAGTGTCTAATTAATTTAAAGTGTATATATTTAAAGTGTCTAATTAATAGTTTCCAATTATAATAGATATTTATCGATATATATTGGTATTATCGCAAAGTAGCGATTAAATTAATTCGTTGATAATCGATATCTGTATTTTACCGATTTCATTCAGTTATCAAATTTTATCGATTTTTTGTTATTAATCGAGTTTTAGCAGGTTAATTGATATATATCGTTATTTTTTAATCGATATATATTAATTAACCGCTATATATCGATTAATTTCCGATGATCAAATTTCCTAATATAATTGACCAATAAAAATCGATTATGTAGATCACATGCTCTATTGAGATCAATCGAGTACGTGATTTACATAATCGATTTCTATTGGTTGATCACAGGGTCACTATAAATTAATACCCTTTTGGTTTTATTTTTTTTGTTATTTTTTTTATTTAGGAAGTAGCGAATATGAGCAAATATTAGCAAATATAAGCGAATATTATAGTTAAAACAAAGAAAAAAAGAAATAATAGCTAACTGCAGGGTAAGAAAAATAAGTGTATAGAGCTAGCATTATATGACAAAGTGTGAAAGGGTTCAAATTTTACTACAGTATTTTTTTTGTTTTTGTTTTTTTTATTATTTTTTCAGTTTTAGTTTTTTTTTGTTTTTATTTTTTTTTTGTTATTTTTTATATTATTCATAAAAAATGTATAATAATATATAATAAAATATATAATATTAATTAAAAATATAATTAAATTAAGGCAAAAAGGAAATAGCGACCTGTCGCCATGGCGACCCTTATATGATCAACCAATCATTTTTAAAATTGGTGATCATATACAGTATAAACAATGATTATCTTTTTAATAATCATTTGTTTTTTTTTTTGCGCTTGTTTTTTTATTTTAATTTATTTAATAACTAGTTTTTTTTTTTTTAAGAAGCCATTGTTGGAGCCGTCATTGGAGTTATCGTTAGAGCCATTGTTAAAGCCTTGGAGTCATCATTGGAGCCGTCATTGAAGCCTTGAATCTGTGTTGGAGCCGTCATTGGAGCCATCTTTAAAGCCTTGGATTAGAGGTCACAAAGTCATGCAATTCGGGTAGCTCATCTGTTTTTTATTCTTTTCATATTTTGGTGTCTGGTGGTTGTTTTTAAGTTCACTAATCCTTTGGTGTGTCGCTTTTTGATTCTTCATAGTCTTTTTGCGTACTTTCGGTAAGTTCGTATTTTTTTTAGCAGAATTTTTTTGATAGGTTCTCATGGTTTCTTCTCTAAGTTCGTTGTTTTTTTAGTAGGTTCTTTCAAAAGAAATAGTGAACTTAAGGTATATGGATGGACATGTGAAAATAAGGATATTGATGATTGTATTAAAGAAATCTACAAAATATGAAGATGTAATTGTATGAACTTCTTTTAATAAATTAGAGAATATTTGAAAGCGATTTTTTGCAACCTAGTTAGTTAGGTTAAGGCACTAATGAAAATTCTTGGTGGTTATAATTCTATTGGTTGCAATAAATTTCGTGTATTTTTTTTTTTTAATAAATAATAAAGGATCTTTCCAATTTTTGTTATTTTTAATAAATAAACTTGAGTAAATAGTTTATTAATAAATAAATATGACTAGTTGCGTAATTTTATTGATTACAATTTAAAAAAGATTTTGACAGAAAATAAATAGGCGTAATTCTTTGTCACTAAATCCACGTTTTTTAAAAAAAAACGTGCCATTATTTATTTAGTGACAAAGAATCGCACCTATTTATTTTCTGTCAAATTCCAAAAAAGTTTTTGTACAAATAAAAAAAAAAAAAAAACTTATACGAATTTGCTAAACTGCCTATACTAAATTCTATTCTAATATTTTTTTTTAGATATACAATTTTATTTCATATAGCTTATTGCACTAACCGGTATTACAATATACCGATACTACAATATATCAATCGAAAATTGGCAGATACAAACAATCAAACCAGAAATTACTTGCTCGTTTATTGTTACGAACATGAATAGGAGTTAAAAAGGATAAACCAAAAGATTCACATATTACAAAAAATCTAAACATTTTGCGCAAATCTGATTTTAAGTACATGAGATAAAAAATTTAGGGTTAGGGTTAGGGCCTTAATGTTAGAGGCTTTGGGGTTAGAAATAATAAAGGATCTTTCTGATTTTTGTTATTTTTGATGAATAATCTCAAGTAAATAGTTTTTTAATAAATAAATGCAACTGGTTGTGTAATTTTATTGATTACAATTTGAAAAAGATTTTGACAGAAAATAAATAGGCGCAATTCTTAGTTGCTAAATAAATGGGCTAGGTGCCGGAAAAAGGAACGAAATTGACAAAAAAAAAGATCTTCAGAAAATCAATTTTTACATTGCAAATCTTATAATAAATCATAAGAAAATGCAAACTTTAAAGAGATATAATGCAAAATTTTATTAATACAACTACTTTTGTGTCTTAAGTGAAAAACAATCCTAATCTTATTTTTAATTGATCTATGCAAAAAAATTGCTTTTGAAGACATTGATATTTTCATTTTTTTTCCATCACCTAGTTCAAATGATGCCACGTTTTTTAAAAAAAATGTGGTATCATTTATTTAGCAACAAGAAATCGTGCCTATTTATTTTCTCTCAAATCCCAAAAAAGTTTTTGTACAAAAAAAAAAAAAAAAAAAAAAAACAAACCTATATGAATTTGCTACACTAAACTGCCTACACTAAATTCTATCCTAATATTTTAAATACATATTTTGCATAGCTTATTGCACTGACCAGTATTACGATATGCCGTCACTATGATATACCGATCAAAAATTGGCAGATACAAACAATTAAACCAGAAATTACTTGCTCGATTATTGTTACAAATATGGATAGGAGTTGAAAAGAATAAAAAAAAGATTCATATATTACACAAAATCTGCAGACATGGAAAAAAGCTTTTTGCACGAATCTGATTTTGAGTACATGAAATAAAAAATTTAGATTAGGGTTAGGGCCTTAATGTTAGGGGCTTTTGGGTTAGAATGATACTTATCATATATAAAATTTTATTCCTATCATTTTTAATTAGTGCACCAAGGTTGATTTAAACATTAGTTTTTCATATTTTTGTTTTTTCTTCTTATTACGTATGTTCGAATTCTTGTATTACCCATGCAAAAAAATAGTAATATACTTGACCAATAAAAATTGACATATGAATCACGTGCTCGATTGATTAAAATCAATCAAGTATGTGATTCATGTAATCGATTTTTATTTCGATCAAGGGATCGCCATGCCGACGAGTCGCCATAAAATAATACTCTTAACATTTAAAAATTTGCAAAAAGCATAATCATGTGAATATTATTATTAATTGATTATTAATTGATCCTAATATATCATTGATTTATATTAGTTTTTGCCAGTTTTTGCAAGTTTTCAATATTTGTTGTTTATAATATTTTTGCTATATTTCGAATTTACTATGCCGTAAAAGTTTATAATTATTACACCTTCATAATGCTTTGAAGTTACTAAGTATAAACTTTCGTAATTATTACCTCTATGTAATATTCCAAACTAATCATAAGTTTTTTGTAAATTTACTCCTGCATAAAACTTACACATATTTTTTTTGCTAATGTAGGATATAAGAAATCTGTTACGTCATATGATGATATCTGTTACGCCGCGTAATTCATGTAATTAGCCAATAAACGTGTCAAGTACTAATACAACAAACATATTGGCTAATTTGATTTTTTGGGCCTTTTTTTGATAAACTGTTACATGAAAATTTGCTCCTAAGTGACATTAAAAAAACTAACAAACAAAGTGCTTATTACAACTAACAAAAGAGTTTTTTTGATGTCTAGACAAGTTAAAAAACCAATAAAACTTAATAAAAGAGCTATGCTAAGGTGTAGAAAGAAGTGCTTTTAATATTTGTTAAAATATTTAAATGTTTTAGGAGGAGAACAATGGGTTTATGATAGCTTGACAACTTCAAGAATAAACTCAAAAGCAAAATTTTAAAAAACTGATCTTTTTAATATATATTTGGCTTATAATTAAATATATAAGTACTATAATTTTTTACGTTAGTTAAAAAGGTCATTCTTATGAAAATTTGTACTGTAATAAACTTTAAGTACAAAATTTCTTTGATAATCCTCAATCATGATTGGTTAATTTTGGGGTTGAAACAAATTAGCCAATATGTAATATAAAAATTTTTAATTTTAAGTTTTAATAAAACCTAATTGTAGTATACTAATAGTGGCTTTTTTTATTAAATAAATCAACCTTTATTATTAAGACAAATTTGTTCGGCATAATAAAATCAGTATAAATCTACTTACCTCTAAATTTTTATAAATTGGTACAAATCATATTTTATAAAAATCAACTAATAAAAAAATCATCTAATTTTATAAAAATTTAGAAATAAGCGAATTTATAACAGGACCCCGAAATATACATAGATAGGTCAGGTATGAGTTTGCTTATTTTTGAGATTTTTTATACAGATCTTTATTATTTATAGTAATTTTTGCTTATTTTTGAAGTTTTTCCACAGATCTTTCCTTTTTTAGTAATCCTATAATTAACCTGACCTATTTATGTATATTTCGGGATCCTTTTATAACGATAAATAAAATAATTGTCTTATTAAAGAAGATCAATTTACAATACAATATACCATAAGGGCAGTGTCATTAATCACCTGATTATTTTTTATCAGAGGCCTACCCCCCTCCCTCTTCCTCAATATATAAATAGTCAGGTTCTTATATATAATTTCAACTTTTTTTACCCCCTCCCCCCCTAAAAAATCACCTGATTTTTGTTACTCCCCTAAATTACTATAAAAATACCTCCATGATTAGTAACTTCCTTGAAAGGCTATTTGTTGTAGTGTTTTGTAAGAGACCCAGGTACAAATCAAAGGCCGATTTACTAATAATAGTTTTTTTTTACTTATAGACTAATATATGCTTCTTACAAGATACCCTCTATGTAATATATCCCTACTGTATAAAATACCTGTAGGGTACAAATCAAATTTTAGTCATGTGAAACTTAAACCACCCAGGTATTTTACACGGCAATTTATAGTAGTTGTTTTTTACAAGTTTACATATAAGTAAACTTGTTTAGCACCTAGAAATGCATCAAATTGGCAGAATTATTTTTATTTTATTTAAAATTAGATAGTAAATAGCTAAAAAAAATGCAGTTTAACTTTAAATATAAGTAAAATTGTATGCTGAACAACTTTGCTTAAGCGACCAAAGTAGGTTATTTTAATAAAAAAAAGGAGTTTTATATTGAAAACTCAAAAAATTTATTTTAGTATATAGGTGATCTATTTTTTTTACAAGGTAACCTACTTTTGTTGCCTAAGTAAAGTTGTTTAGTTCATAATTTTACATATACTTAGGGGCATGCCATTTATCACGTGATTTTACTATAAATACATGGTCAGAGATAGTGATCACGTTTATATATTATATTAATCAATCAAAATTAGATAAAGTGATCACACTATACCTGAATGGTAAAAGCTACTAAGTAAAAAATATCACATGATAAATAGCACGCCCCTTATCATCTTAAATCATTAAATGTTTGTTTTTGGCGAAGTTACATTTTCGTTTTGTACAAAAACAGCAAAATTTTAATCAATTTTTAAACTCAATTTTTCTTTTTCTCTTTTTCTATATTCCCAAAAAATTTAATTTTAAGTTAATATGTAGAGAAAAAAACATCAAAAATTCAAAGTTTATAGTAATTTTTATATGTTTTTTTTTATAAATTTTATAAATAGAAAATTTTGTTATAACATATCATATGACTGATACATAGTAGACTATTTTAGCAATTTCAAATAACAAGCTTTCAAAAAGCTTTTAAATGATTGCCTTGAACTTCCTAATAATAAAGAAGATTTTAATGTAATTATTAATATTGAAGAATTAACAAATACTAAGATATTCCAAGTGCATTCTAATATTTTAAGATATAGATCTTCATATTTTATAATGAATTGGCAAATGTTAGAAAAAATAAAAATAACGTTAAACTAATTAATTTAAAGCATATTTCTATTTAACAATTTAAAGTAATTATTAAGTAAGTTATTTATTTTAATGGATCAGTAAATTAGACCTTTATTTAAATATCTGTGAGTAGATTTTTGTATTTTGAATTTAGAAATTTAAATAAAGGGTCAATTTTATGAATCTATTAAATGATTATTTAAATTATATATTATATAATTACTAAACTAATTCTAAAATTACTAAATTTACAACTTAAAAAGATATATTTATAGTACTAGTAAGTTTATTTTACTAAAAATTTTTATATTATTTGTACTATGCACCAAGTAACAAAGCATTGGAGTATTCAGTTGGAGTGCATGGTATAGTATATTATGTAAATAAAAATCATATTTGGATTCCTTATTTTTTAAATAATTAATGATTTTAAATGATTATTAATAAATGAATGATATAATATATTTTATATATATAAAATCATACTTTACTTCTTTAGATGTATAGATTGTTTATCTTTTATTAGCTGAAAAATTATACAACTAAGCAATTTTTACATAGTTTTTACAAAGTTGCAAGATTTTTTTTCCATTTATTGAAAACTTTTTTTTTTTGTTTTTTTTTAAATAAGCAAATTTTTACTTAAATTAATTGAACAAAATTAAATAAACTGGTAATTTTTTCAACTAAAATATAAATTTTGCTTTATAACTTTGTTCTTTGAAACTTAATACTTATTTCACAAAATTTGGATTTGAAGCAATCAAATTTAAAGGCTATATATCTAAATAAAGGCACGTTAAAGAATAAATACTGGTTTCAATTAAAGAATACAAAATACCTTGTAAAATACATATTTGTTGCACAATATTTCAAAAAAATCTTTAATAATAAACTGGAACCTCTTACAATACAAGAGGAATTGTAGAAATTAAAATTGCCAAATAGTAGCATGAAGTCCAGTTTTTTTACAAGCAAATTCATCTAAAACAGTCTTGTTTACCAGTTTTTTTTTTTCTAGCAATTCAAATACACTTTTATATGATACTATATATAGTATACTGGCATCTCAACAAAGTATGCTAGTTAAAACAAAAACCTAATGAAAATTATTTTTTAGAATCTTATTGCAGATAAATCACATAATAGACGATTTAAATAAAATAGTGAAACCTTTAATGATGTAGCAAATCAGTATAAAACAAGGACCCCGGACATCTCTCATATAGGTCATAACTGGATTTTGGCCAATTTTGACCTAATTTGCTAAAAATGACAAAATCTATTTATTTAAATAACTTTTGATCCAGTAATCAGAATTGAATGAACTTTTTTTTGTTAGATGCGCCTCACTGAGAGCTTCATTTAAAAAAAAGTTCATTCAAATTGGACTACTAGATGCCAAGATAATTGCCAAAAACTGATTTTTTGCTTTTTAAATTTCGGGGNCTGATAGAGTACTGGGAATCGGGATGAACCTGTAAGAGCAAACGGAACTCACTAGCCAGTAAGAGGTGGAAGCATGGAGGCATGTACGTGTCAAGACCTAATGGGCTCTGGATGTACCCATATGAGAGTCTTTGGACGTTAAGAAGTGCTAGGACCACCAATACAAGTATAGCTGGTACAAGTGCATATAGTGAAAACAGGGCCCCCTGAGCCTCATAATACTATCTAACTATATCTAGTACTGGAAGCATTTGCAAAACATGCCCAGTTACATCGTCACCATAGAGGGAAGTATAGTCATTTGCACATTACCAAATTCGGAACATTAAATCCTGGGCCCCAAAGTTGCAAGAACCTAGCTAGTTGCGGCAGCATGCAGGCTTGAGATACTTACCCAATGTAGTAGAGGCAGCTGCATGACTTAAGATACGAACTCCTGAGAAGTATGCCAGTAGGGATCTCAGATACACGAATCTGGAAGCACAAAGCGCCTACCTAGCAACGTACACCAAATTGGAAGTGATGATACTAGGTAGTGTGAGTAAAGTGGCAGACATGTGAATACCAATTGTTGGTTAGAGAGAGACGTACAAGCCAGGTCAGTCATATAAATGGGAATATGGAAGACTCTGGTGGGTTTTAGCCGTGGATAAATGGTTGTATAATCTAAAAGTCCTAGTTCCAATATTTGTATATAATATGTATGTACTTCGGCAATATATTAACTTACTTAAGTATTAATAAAAGTTTGGGCAGAAGCTATACCTGTGGTTCCCTCTAATATAAAAAAAAAAAACTTGTTTAGTAACAAAAAATACATCAAATTAGTATATTTTATTTTACTTTTTTTAAAATTTGAAGAAAAAATATTTAATTTTGATAATTTTTATTAAAAATTCAAAATAAAGCATTGTTTTCTTAAAGAAAAATAAAATAAATTAAATTAAAATAATGAATTGTTTGGTATTAAACAAGTTTATATAAAGCAAAAAGTTAAAATAAATTAATAAAATTTAAGAATAATAGTATTTGTATTATTTTATAGAGGTTGTTAAATATCACAGGTTGCTATATTGCAGATTAATATAATTGGCCAATTAGATCACAGGATCTTGTATAACAAACTAAACAAAAAATTACAAAAAATTATAAAAAAATCAAAAATTTTAAATAACTTGAAATTTCATTATATAAACTAGTTTTGAAGAACCCTGGACATCTAGTACAGAGATAATATATTATGCATTTTAGCAAAAACTTCTGAAATTTGAGAAGCAAAAAAACTGTTTTTGCAATTATCTTAGCATCTAATAACTCAATTTGAATAAACTTTTTTTTTAAATAAAGCTCTCAGAAAGGCATATCTAAATAAAAAAATTTATTCAATTCTGATCATTGGATCAGAAGTTATTTAAGAAAATATAGTTTTGTTATTTTTAGCAAATTAGGTCAAAATTGGTCAAAATCCAGTTATGACCTATATAAAAGATGTTCAGAGTCCTAGTAGGACCCCGAAATATACATAGATAGGTCAGGTTAATTATAGGGTTACTAAAAAAAAAAAGATCTGCAAAAAAAACTTCAAAAATAAGCAAAAAAATTACTATAAATAGAAAAGCTCTGCATAAAAAACCTCAAAAATAAGCAAACTCATACCTGACCTATCTATATATTTCGGGGTCCTGTCCTAGTCTTGGGCTTCTAATTAAAAGATTTGCGCTTAATTTTGCATATACTATATATATGCACTTTCTAATTTAATATTAATACTAGTTTGGACTCTAACCCTAACTAATAATCATTTTATTTTTTTTTAAATATTAATCTGCAATATCACAACTTGCTAAATTTATTAAAATCCTATTTTATTAATAATAAAATTATTAAAAATATTATATCATTTGAAATGTTACTAATTGATAACAAAAAATATATAGTATTTTATATTTTACTTTTCTTAAAAAAAGGGTGCTTAATTTTAAAAATTTTTATAAAAAATTCTAAATTAAGATCTTTGCTACAAATTTTAAGAAAAATAAAATAAATTATATAGTGCAGGACACCTAAAGGTGAAAATCATGAAATTTGTTCTATTTTCAAAATTTTCATATTGAAATTTGATATCTTTGTGAATTCTTGCATTTTGATTGGCTAATAATTAATTTTTAAAAAAAGCATGGCAGACATTTGTTTTAATTGGTTAAAAAAAGTAAACAAAATAAACAAATATGCAATATAGATTATTATATAAATTTAGATATTTATCTAATAAATATATTTATAATCATATTAGGTGATTTTTAGAATACTCTAAAAATTTTGGGGTTCAAATAATATATATTATCAGATATACCTTAATGATCCGTATATCTATATATATTAATATAATAAATTGTATAACTTTTTTTTATTTGCTGTCGTTGCCTTTAGAGTCATTGCTCTTCTAGTGTTGCCGTTTTGGAGTCTTATTGTCATGGCGTTCCTTTTTTCCGTCATTGTCATTTTTAAAGTTTTTATTGTCAGTCGTATATTCTTTTGATCAATAAAAAGCTATGAAATTTTTTTTATTTATTTCTTACTAATCTTCGCTTTGACTTTCGTAGTTGTTGCCAATTTTGCCTTACTTTCGGAGTTGCCCTTTCGAAATTGGATTTTAAATCGTCGCGTTTTTCAACATATTGTTGTTGACATCTCTTCTCTTTTGGCGTATTTTTCAATCAAGTAGTCATGTTTTTTGACGTATTGTTGCTGTGTTACACCTGAAATTGAGAGTGCAGTATGTATATAAATTAGCTTCAGACGTAGCAAGTAGCGAACGTTTTATTAGAAATTCAGGTTTAACGATAGTTGGACGTTTAGAAAAGTATAATCATTAAAGAGAGTTGTAATTGTATATTAACTATCTTTCTTATTTTACTGGAATATCACGCAGAGTTGCTAAAACTATTTGTGACCAAATCGTCGCGATACAATCACTATTATTAAGATGCTACAATGTTATTTATTAAGCACAATTGTTTTTATTCAAAAAATATCAACCTCTTATAAGAAACTATACATTATACTATTGTTTTATTATGCAGATTTTATTAATTACAATTTACCCTAACTATCAAATATTATTAAATTCATATGGAAATTGATCTTTTAGATATTTTAAAATGTATCAGCTTATTATCTAAGGCATTAAATCGCCAGCTATGCTTTTATTTTTTCTATTAATATGTGGGTTTTAAGTATTCATTTTATAGAATACTTGAAAATTCATTATGATAAAAAAAATTTCCTTAAAAATATAAATGAAAATTAATTAGAACTTTAGTGAAAGTTCAAATATAGCCGCTTTGAAACAGTTCTGACAAACAGTTTTCAATTAAAAAAAAAGTGCAAATATTTATGAACTTTTAAGATCGTATAATCCTGTATTAGAGCTTCATGACATAATTTAGAGTTCTATTTAATTCTAATAACTTGGACCAAATCTTCCACGCCTTGTTCATAGCCTGCTGCCATTAGTGCTTAATAGTATTAGTGTAGGTTGATATCCATATTGCCTATATTTTTTCGATTTCGCTTCTGTTTAGCCTTTCTCAAGTTTCACTTATTAATATTGGGTAGGTCAAAACCTAAATACTTTAATAATTAAATAAAAAAAATAAATTAAATAAAAAAAATAAACAAAAAATTAAATAAAAAAATAAAAAAATTAAATAAATAAAAAAAAATTAAAGAAAAAAAAACGCAGCATGCAAATTGTTCTGTTCTTTTATTGTATTTATTATGCACTATAAAATGGTATACTGTAATAAAGAACGAAACAAACAAACTATAACAATATTTTGTCCTTTTTCTCAATTAATACTTCTCTTTCCTCTTCTAGGCTTTGTAATCATTAGCGACAACATACATGTTTTCGCTTCATCACTTATAATTTCTGGATCATTTCTTTTCTCCAAAAAATAAGTAGGAGGCAGGAATTAACCTAAATATTAAATATTAAAAAAAACAACATAGAAATAATTAATAAGGTAATAAGCAAATTATTCAAAACAATTAATCTGTAATTTTCATTTACCTTAACTTACATTCAAAACTTAATTTTAATTATCACCAATTAGAGACTGAACTCGAATCAACTTATAGCTTAAAAAACATAGTCTTGACTCAAGTTAATTTGAGTTTAAACTATATTTTTTTAGGCTACGAGCTAACTCGAGTCTAGTCTCTACTACCAATCATACTAACGTCAAAGAGAATTTACTAAAAGAGATTCGACATTAGAAAAACGAACACTAACAGCAAATTCACTTCAAAACGAACATATTTAAAGCATCAAGCTAATGTGCAATTGTAATATAGACCTACAAGAATAAATAAAAAGAGTTAGTATAACGAGAAAAAAATTTACAATAGAAAAAAATTTACTTATTCAGATGATCTTCTAGCTAATGGCCGAATTTATTCTATTTGCTAAAACCCAATTACTTTCATTTGCGTTTTCCTATAATCTATTCATTTTAATTTATAAATCTTATTTATTACTATTAGGGTTCCGCAATTTGATTTGATCTTCAAATATTTGAATCAAATATTTGATCAAATTCAAATTCAAATTTGACTATATTTGATTTGATCAAATTCAAATATGGACAAATTTGATTTGATTTGACAAATATTTAATTTGATTTGAAAATTACTATTAAAAATTCAAATTCAAATCAAATTCAAATTCAAATATTTGAATCAAATCAAATTCAAAATCAGGACCAATTTGATTTGATCAAATTCAAATTAATCCAATATTTGATTTGATTTGAATTTGAGGAACGCTAGTTACTATAAATAGTTTATAATTCTTTAATAAATTATTAGTAACACAAATTTATTCTGATCTTAGGATCAAGTAATTAGATTTTAATAATTTTGGGCTTGCTAAAATCCTCTTATTAAGCTGATTATTTTGGTAGTTGAATTATCGAAATTGGCCCAGTAGACCAAAAGTTATTAACAATTGAAAATTAATTTTCAATTGTTAATAACTTTTGATCTACTGGGCCAATTTCGATGATTCAACTACCGCTAAATAAGAGAGTTCTAGTAAGCCCAAAATAATAAAAATCCAATCACAGGATCCAGAGATCGAAATAAATTTGTGTTACTATAAATGGTTTATAATTTTTTAATAGAGTATTGCTAATTTGCTCCCCTGGTGATATAACCATCCTATAATTTACCGAACAGGTTGAGGTCGCAGGATCTTGTATAACAAAATAAAGAAAATTTTAAGAAAATTTAGAAAAAAATTAAAAAATTATCAATATCGCAAAATTTTATTACAAAAACTAGCTTTGGGCTATTAAATAAAAGTTTTTAGCATCTTATTTTGCATATAAATAATCAATTTATCCTCTAACTTAATATACCTATACCCTTACCCTAACCCTAATCTTTAAAGAATAATTTTTTATATAAAAAACTTCTATAAAAATAAATGATGTTTAAAATTTATAACTTTAATCAGGTATTAAAATTAGTTAAATTCTTTTTAATAAATTATAAAAATTTCTATAGTAACACAAATCTATCTGATCTTAGAATCCAGTGATTAGATTTTAATGATTTTGGACTTGCTAGAATTTTCTCATTGAGAGGATCATTTTGGTAGTTAAATCATCAAAATTGGACCAGTAGATCAAAAGTTATTTACTATTAAAATATTATATCTAACTTTTTAATAATCGTAAAATCTAATTGGCTAATTGTTGGATATCAGGTGGGGGTGGATGGGGCAGAGTGAAGTGGGCTCATAGTAAAAAAAAATCAGCAGATTTCTGGAAGCCCCCTAACTTTGATTAGTAAAGTGCAATACGAATATTGTAGGATTAAGAGAGATTAAGTGAATATATTGTAGGGCAAGTAGAGAACTTTAATAATTTACCTTGTTTAATAAAGGAAATAATCTAAAAAGTATTATGTATAAAAAATATCAATTAGTTGTATAACAATCTAGTGATTGAGACCGATTAAAAAATCGGCTAAGCCGACTAGGCTAACTAAAATTTATTAGCTAAGCTTAGCCAATAAATTTTAATTAACCAGAATCACTAATTATGATAAAAAGGATTTATGGCAGGCCCTATCAACCGGACTGTCAGAGTCATACCAGAGGAAAAGATCATGTATTTCAGAATTATATACTAGAGGGAGAGAGTCCCTGAGTTTGCTAGAACAAACTGACACTGCAAGGTCCTCGGATTGGAAGTAGGACTACAATCGGAGAAAAGAAAGCTTCCGGTGGAAAAAGAATGAGGCGGTACTGGGGTTAGGTAAGCTTTACAAGAGCAGAAGTAGGTAGTGATAGCGGTTGCAAGTAAATCCTAACTGCAAGTTGTTTATCTCGATAAATACGTACACTATCGAAGTATAGGTAATACCTGTATGGGACAGAAAAACGCTCTACCAAGTTTTTCACTAAGGATAATCTAGTTCTAAGGGTACAGTTAGTATCCAGAACATATTTTAGTGATACAAGATGGACAGGCCCCCAGATATCTAGTATAAAGGTTATATTTGTTTTTTTTAGCAAAAACCTCAGAAATTTGAGAAGCAAAAAACAGTTTTTGCCAATTATCTTGGTATCCAATAGACCAATTTGAACAAAGTTTTTTCAAAAATAAAGCTCTCAGTAAGGCACATTTAACAAAAAAAAGTTCATTCAATTCTGATTACTAGATCAAAAGTTATTTAAACAAATATATTTTATTATTTTTAGCAAATTGGGTCAAAATTGGTCAAAATCCAGTTATAACCTATATGAGAGATGTTCGGGGTCCTAGACAGACTGGCAGGAGGCAAAAGATAGCATAGCAAAAGTTTGTTTTGATTGGTTGTCAAAACACCCCAGAACAAATGTTGATCATACTCCAAATAAAGTATCAGCTATACTCGAACAAGATTTTATTGCTTTCAAAAAATTAGTTAATATTTTCTGAAGATGCATATTATAGACTACAACACATTAATTTGCTTCATAATAGCTACTTTAATTTATCTTTTACAATGTATATACTATTCTTTTCATAATAAGTATATTAATTTACAATAAACAATTAAGTTTCGTAATATATTATTAAACTAGATTCAAGATATGCGACCATTTCTAATCTCTACTACTATAGACATTGTACTGTATTTATAATAGTGATTGTACTTGGGTAGAACTTGCAATTGTGTAAAATAGTAATTTATTCAGATATCCAGGTAATTTAATAATAACCGGGTAGAGGTTTTCCCAACGGATACAATCTCTAATTTATGAGCATATTTATAATCTAAATAAATATAACAAAAAAAATTAAAGTACAGTTTAGAATGTAGTTCGAAATAGTATTTTTTATTAGATAAGCAAACTAGTAGAAATAAAATCTTGCAACTTCACTTACCTATTGCTAGGCCTCTGCATGGGCCAGGTAGGGCCGGGTAATAGAAATACCCTAGACCTACCCGTTTGTGTAAAGGCTTGACTTTCAAGCCCCTACCCTTACCCTAGGGCTTAGAACTCGATGCCCTAGCCCGGCTCTCAAAGCCCTGAGTACCCACAGGCTTAATAAAGTAATGGATGCTTTGATACGAATAAAATAAAATTAACTAGTAAATATATATGAAGTTGAATACTTATTTAAAATACTTAGATTAATAAATGCTCTTTACATGCAATGCCAAATTAACACGGCTAATGAGAACTAAATATTAAATATTTGTGAACTTGAATACCTGATTTTAAATGTTTAGAATAATGTTTTTTATACTCTGCATGTAAATAAGAGTCAACAGATAGAAAAGAAGAGTAGTACTGGTCAAGGGTTATACGCCACGTACTACAACCTTGACCATAAATCAATCGTAATCAACAAAGCATGGGTCGAGATCAGAGCTCAATCAACATCAAATCACATACATTCTTTATCTCACGTACTTCTTAGGTATCAGGTATGGATCGACATTAACATACATTAGCCAATTATATAAGCTGATATTCATATGAAATATGTATAACGGGTACCCTCAGTACTACCCTCACCCTACCCGTCTGTGTAAGGGCCCATGTCTCAAGCCCTTACCCTTACCCTAGGGCTTGAAATTCAATACCCTAAATACCCTAGCCCGGCCCTTTGTGATCCTACCCACGGGTACCCATGGGTAGCCCAGGCCCGTGCGGAGGCCTACCTATTGTTTAGGTCGTCGAACTACCTTTTGACCTTTTAAAATCTTTGATTCTCATCTAGATCTTGAAACTTCTGTATCCCACTGTATCCCAAGTTAAAAAACAATAAAACACAAGGTAAAATACTAATGATTCAAGTTGATTTCTATATTAAATATTACAAAAAAAAAATTTCTTATATGATATGACAATTTTTATTTATAAAAGTACTTCATATCAGCGGATCGGCATAGTTGGGTAAATCAACCAATCATGATCGAGGATTATCAAAAAAATTTTGCTCAAAAATTTATTATAGAGCGAATTTCACAAAAACAGCCTTTTTAACCAGCTTTGCATTTATAATTAAGTACGTAGAACATTATGAAATTCATGTATTTAATTATAAGCCAAAAGAAGATTAAAAGGCCATTTTTTTGAAAATTAGCATCCGAATTTACTCTTGATAGATACCAACCCATCCTATAATGCCCAACCCATCCTAAAACACCCGAGTATTTCAATAAATGGTAAAAGTACTTCTTTCTACAGCTTAGCATAGCTCTTTTATTGTATTTTTTTTGGGTTTTTAACTTGTCTAGACGTCGAAGAAGCCCTTTTGTTAGTTGTAACAAGTGCTTCATTTGTTAGTTTTCAACGTCACTTAGGAGCAAATTTTCATGTAACAGTTTATTGAAAAAAGGCCCAATTATACCGATCCGCTGATATGTTAAAAATTACAGTTGACTGTATAAAAAAAAAGATCGTTACCAATCTTATTTAGTTTAATTTTAGCTAATCAAAACGAACTTTTGCTATACTACAAAAGATCAGAGAGTTTAAATAGACAATGCCAGTATATGAGTTGTATGTATAGCAGCTAGTGTAGAACCTTCGGGCAGTATTGTACATTTTGGCTGTCCAAGACCTTTTTTGGCCTTGTCCACGTCCAAAATATCCAAGTGTTCAAGATTGTTCAAAGCTTATACAGGCTTTAATAATTATTAAATTTGTCTAAAAAATATATGATTATATATTTTTTGAGGTGCTGAACACATTCTAGTTAAAATTAAATAGATTTTGGACCTGGATATCCGGATACCCGTTTTTCTGTATCCTTTTTATAAAAGTTGTATCCAGATATTGATTTGCGGATATCCGGATAAATCCTACAAATAATCGGGTAACCTTACGGATAACCAATAATTCTATGGTTATCCGAATAAACCGGATACCCTATGGATATCAGCATAGCGGCTTTCATTGTGCAAATTTTTAAACTTCAATATTAATTAATTAAAATCGTTGAATAAAATGAGCTAAATGATATAAAAATAATTATATATTTGTGACAAATTTGAGATAACTTTTGACCCAAAACTATATTCTGCCACAGATAAAATTACATCTCAAATTTTATTAATAAATCCCAATGGAATAACATTGTCATGGTGCAAATATTTGTCGGTGATATGATATCTGATCATGATTGGTAGCATTAGATTCTAGAGATTCTTTTATCATACAAAAAGATTATTGTACCGATCTGTTCGGATATCGCCTAATTAGCTCGAATACACGTCACTGATAGTGATGCCACCGAAATTGGTTTTTGAAAAAGGCCTATATCATCTTCATTAGAGAAAATTAAAATTTTTTATAAGAAAGAGCAAATAAAATTTATATAGATATGTTCCTTATAATTTTGTCTATTCAAAAAAAGTATCAAATAATTTCGTCTTTCAAGTAAAATAGGTTAAAAACAATTTCGTCTTCAAATTTTAATTTTGGGTTTTAGAACCTGAAATGCTTTCGTCCTCATGTATAGTCACTGACAAATTTTTGCGCCATAACTATGCTATACGTACAGTACATACTATAAATCAGAAAAAATAAAATGAAATAAAACAAGAAAACTATACTATATAATAACAAAATGAACAGAAATAATCTTAAATATAGTTTCTGCTCTAATATCAAACTGATCCTTAATTTATTTAATTATTAAAGTGTATTAACTCTTCTCACAAAATATATAAATCTTATAAGTTGCAACTTCATGTAATTAGCCTTTATGATAGTCAAAGTCGTTTTGTTAGTTATAATCACGAAGAATAGTTTTCACAAATAAAGGGCAGCTTAAATTGTTGAGTTTAATTGATCTATTGCATATCATGATATGTAGGCTAAACTTAACCATTTTAAACATACCTCTCATTTAACCTCTGAATTACTTTGTGGTTTACTGAATTATTTTAATAATAAATAAAACAAAGTCTCTACTTTTAATTTTTTTTGGTCTTAACCTTTTACAATTCTTACTTGTAGTCTACAATCCTTGTGAAATGTTACTCTAATATGTGAAAAACATTTCATTCGATCATCCAATCAAAATTAAAGCTCGCCATGCTCAGATACCTGCGGATACCCCTGGTACCCACAGATACCCACGGATATCTGTTAGCTTATCCTTCTAAATACTGATGGATAAAGGTTGTTACCTGTGATATATTTATAGTATCTGGGCATGCGAGTAACCGTGCGGATATCCGGATATGCAGGTAACAGGTCCAATCTCTAAAATTAAAATAGATTGTCTTAATAAAATTTTAAATATTTTTATTTAATTGTCCAAGATTGTTCAAAATTGTCCAAACTACTGTCCAAAGCTGTCCTGTAACAACACTGCCTTCGGTAGCTATTTAAATAGGAAACCAAAAGTTGCAGATGAGGCTAGTTGTACTTTTGTCAATATACAAATATTAGTTGTTCCTCTATGTAGGGAGCTAAGATCTAAAATATCATAAGCCAATCCCTAAAGTGGGCACTTTAACACAAAAAAAAAATAATAATAAAAATTTTATGTAAATTTACGATATTTCTTATAAACCGTAAAAATATATAGTTTTATATTAAATTTTTTGTAAGTTTATAATCTTTTTATGTACTTAAAAATTTACAAAAGTTTATAGAAGCAATTATAGTACACTGCATCTCAGTAAGACAAATCAATTGGTACCAAAATTGCTGAATTCTGATTATTGTATTACAAGATATTACAATTAATAGACGATTCTCCAGTCAACTGGTTCAAAAATTTTTTTTTTATATATAAATTTTACTATAAGTGCGAATGCACAGCGTCTCTATCTAAAACTTTTTTTTATACTAAGTTAATCACGTTTCTGGCTTAAGAAACTTTTGTAAAGCTTATTAAAACGCATCTAATGGTGGTTAGAGCGCCAAAATCGGCTTGGTGAATACCAAGATATCTTTAAAAAACCTTTAATTTACTATATAAATTTCTTTAAAAACAATAATATTGTTTAAAAAGAAATTTAAATAGTAAACGAAAGGTTTTTTAAAGATATCTTGGTATTCACCAAGCCGATTTTGGTGCTCTAACCACTATTAGATGCGTTTTAATGAGCTTTACAAAAGTTTCTTAAGCCAGAAAGGTGATTAACTTAGTATAAAAAAAAGCTTTAGATAGAGACGCTATGCATTCGCACTTATAGTAAAATTTATATTTAAAAAAAAAATTTTGAACCAGTTGACTGGAGAATCGTCTATTAAAGTAACATTTAAAGTAAATATAGGTATTATGGTAATAGAAATATTGCAGTATACAGCAGCATCTTGTGAACCATCAATCAGAATTATGTAATTTTAGCACTATTCGATTCATCTTATTGAGACGAATTAAATAGTACCAAAATTATATAATTTTGACTGATACTTTTCGATATATCATAATTTAACCAAAATAAGCTATACAAACCAAATTTTAAAACTAATATGAAATAATGAATAATCACAACTCTTCTTGACGATTACTTGTACCAGATTTTTCCATATATAAAAACAAAAATTTGCTGGAGTTGTATAAAGAAGTGATACAAAATAATGGTTTTTATGCAGGTTAACCAAAGGTTTATGGTCTATCGCCTTTGGGGACTCCTATATATATTTGGCATGCAAACCAAAAGCGTTAGTATACAAGATAACTGGCAGGAGATGGCGCCCTTGTATACAAAAATTTGGAGAAAAAAGTCTTTTGTCAACAAAGTTTTTTGTATAGGGCTTAATGGAGAACATCAACTGAGTTTTTTACTATACTCATTGGAAAATTTAAAGGACAAGAACCAAACTCCACTACCATATTCTCACTTTTCTTGGGTTTTTTTAGAAAATATTTTTGCTAATATAAAAGTGAAAAATCCAGCTTACCCCTCCAAAAGATTGGCACTGTTTACAATTCCGAATTGGAAACGAAGTCACGAGAAATCATATTCTGCCACATATAGGCCGAAGACTGGCTTCGATTTGGAGATTTTTCTAAAAAATTGTTGCAAGGCTAACTCTACTGCGAAGACAATAATGATAAATATAATATAAACTAAATTAGAGTAGAGCTAGATTTAAGAGTATTATTATGTAATTTTCAAACAATAGTTTACACCTTTTTAATTTTACTTTCATTTTTTTTGTCTTCTCTATCTTTTCTCGTTTCTGTTTTGTCTGTTTTGGTTTTCGTTTAGGTACTGTAGATTTTTTCCTCCTTTCTTATATCTCCCTTTTTTTTTTTTTGTATACTTTTGTTCTTTGTGATATAAATATAAATATTTCTTATCCTAAAGGCTAGATAGGGTAGATTAGAAAAAAGTTAGTAATCTTAATAGGTTAACAACTTCCAATCAGTGAACTGGAGACGGAGCCTCCAAAAAGTTGAAGGCTCTATAGGGAGATAAATCGTTGTTGCAATAATCGCAGATAGGTACTTCAGTAACCGAATGAGTTTTTATTATTAAAATTGGAGGACTATAGGCAGAAATATTTATAGGTGTAAAATCACTACATTCAATATATAATAAAAACAGGATTATTAACAAAAAAAATAATAATAAATAACTTCTGATCGACTAGTCTGATTTTTATAATTTACTACCAAATGACCACTTTGAAGAGGTGATTCCAACAAGCCCAAAATCACTAAAATTTGGGATCATGGAATCAGTAAAGTTTTATTATTATTTTGATGAAAATAGATTAGTTTAACTAAACTAATTTTCATCAAAAACAATACAAAAACTTAGTGATTTTGTAATCTTGTAATTGGATTTTAGCAATTTTGGGCTTGTTGAAATCGTCTCTTTAAGTTGGTCATTTTGGTAGTAAAATTATAAAAATTGAACTGGTCGATCAGAAGTTATTTATGACTTTATATTAACTTTAAAATTTGCTCTGTATAGTTTATTTTGGTTAAGGGTAGGGGGTATGTAGATCATTTATCATATGATTTTTGTAGTATCGATTTTTCTTTTTAAAGTTTAGTAAAAATTTTTTTAAGCAAATCATTTAAACTATTAAATAAATTATAGAGCAGGTTTTTGTGATTCTAAAAATAGTAAAATTATTAAAATTGGTTGAATATTCATCAAGTTATAAAGATTTAAACTTTAGGTACCGGTATCTTAAGTTGTTTACAAAATCATATGATAATCATATGATATCGACCAATCAAAATTAATGATTTTGTGTAACTCAGAGAAATTTGAGCCAACTGGGGAAACTTTATGATATATCGAAGTATAATTTTTTTAAATATATACTATATTAAAATTTTACTATTATAAAACGTGCGTTTTATTCTATATATTATAAAATTTAAGTCAAATTTGGTTGCAACTATAAAAAGTTTTATTAGTGGTACATTTTCAATTTCTATATAAATCTCATTGTACCACAAAAATCATATGATAAATGATCTATGTACCCCTACCCTTAAATTATGACATATCGAAAAGTATTAGTCAAAATCACATGATCTTGGTACATTCAATTTGTCTCAATAAAACAAATCAAATGGTAACAAAATCAGTCGATTCTGATTAATAGATTTTAATAAATTATAAAAAATAGTATGTGTGCTATAATTGGTATTTGTGTTATAATTTATTTTTTTAATTTGTATATTGTAATTAATGATGATCTAGTGATTAAAATTGAATGATTTTGATACTATTTGATTTATCTTGATGAAATGAATCAAATGGTCCCAAAATCATTTAATTTTGATTGATATATCATGTTATTAGCTAAAATATTTAATTGTGCTATAATATCTATATTTACCTTAATAAAAAAAAATAAAATAAAAAAGATAAAAAATTTATTAAGCCCATTTGATGTATAATTTGCCATATATCGTAAATATATATTGTATAAATTATAAAAAAAAACTTAAAAAAACTTTAGTTTATACTATTTTGGGGGCTTCCATAAATAACGTTATACAAGAGGGAGGGTTGGACGAACAATAATGTTTTTCTCAATAAGTAGGGGGAGTTAAAAATATAACGTAATTTTTTTAAAAAAAATTGGCTAAAAATTGAACCACTAGTCCAAATTTAATGATTTTGGTACCATTCGATTCGTCTCGGTGAGAGGAGTCGAATGGTACCAATTTTATTTCATTTGGATTACTGGATCAAATTTTTTATTGGCCAAATACTATTGGTTATTATGTTTTCTTATAAAATTACTAAAAAATCAATAGGTTTTTGTGAATAACTATTGATCTAGTAATCCAAATAAAATAATTTTGGTATCAGTGGATTCGTCTCACTGAGACGAATCGAATAGTACCTAAATTATCCAAATTGGATCACTATGTCACAATATATTCAAGTTTTTGTAAAATTTTATATATAAACATACAGATTTTGAAAAATTTTTTTATATAGTAGGGGTGGGTCCAGCGCTACTATAAGGGGGTACATAACATTATTTATGGATGCCCCCTTTATCGCAATTTTTGTATTTTTCTAATATTTGCATTTTTTCAATTTTTGAATTTATTACCTACTGGGTCACTATTATCTGATCTGAGTCATGGCCCATCAGGTCACTATTATCTAACCTGGGTTAGAACACTAGTTTAATTAATTATATAGAATAAATTTTAGCATAATACAAAATAAATTTATTTAAATAAAGATTATATATACTGATTAACATAAGTTCAGATACAGTATCCCTTAGATTGTAACACAGGCAAATTTGCCTGCGTATTTTAAAATTTTTAATAAAATTTTAAATATTGATTTTAGCCATATCTTTTCTAAGNAGTATCCCTTAGATTGTAACACAGGCAAATTTGCCTGCGTATTTTAAAATTTTTAATAAAATTTTAAATATTGATTTTAGCCATATCTTTTCTAAGTAAAAAATATTCTTTAAGTTTTGTTTTAGTAACTTTGTTATAAAATTTTTTTAAAATCATTAGAAAACTTTAATATAATAAATGTTTAAAGTTCTTGTATTGGCATTTTTACTATTAAAATTTTTCTTTAGATTTTTTCAAATTTTATATGTTCCCGTCTATAAAAAAAATCTTTACTTCTAATACAAGTCTTAATTTTTACAAGTAAATCATTAAAGTTGCAATAATGAAAGTTGCTATCCTTTATATAAACTACAATATTGTCTTAAGAACTATAGTTCTAAAACTAAAACTAAATAAGATCGCAGAAAAATTGTAATAAAATTTTTTAAAAAAATTTTTTCTTAAAATTATCTATTTTCAGCTTATATATAACTATAATTTATTTTCTTATAATATAAAAACTAATTTTGCAAAAAAGTAATCCTTATTTTCAAATATAATTGTACAAAGTTTTATTTAATTATTTTAGCATTTTAAAAAGTAAATCAGAGCTAAAAAAGTGCAAAAACGCAGGCAAATTTGCTTGTGTTCTACTACAATCCAAGGGATAGCAAATTTATTATTAATTTAATATATCCAGAGGAAATATATATAAAATATTTGTTCTAAAAGTTTTAGTTCAAATTATCAAGAGTCTGGTATATAGAAAGCAGGGATACAGAAAAATTTGAATATGAATTTTGCAAATATTTAAAAAAATTTGGATAAAAAATTTTTAAATTTGGATGAAAATTTTTTTAAAATTTAAATTCGAAAAAATCAAAATTTATTAAAATTGCTATTTATGTTGATTAAAATACAACATATTTAACATTTTTATTAAATTTTTACTTAAATTTTGTTTATTTTCTTCTAAAACATGATTATAAACAAAAAACTTTTCTCAACAGCACAAGAAAAAATAGATAGCCAAATATAAAGTAAAGCGATATTGCTTAAAATTAGAAGAGAATAAGCTATTTTTTTCCAAAATTCACCTAAATTACTAAATTCAAATCTAAATTATAATAAAAACCCATTCTTGTAATAAAGCATCTGATGGGTTATTCAATTTAGGAATTTAAACTGAATAACGATGAATATTGCAATTATTAACTGTTAATTTAAGGGTAGAGTATAAGTAGATCAATTTTCATATGATATGCATAGCAAATCAAGACCTTATATAGAGAATAAAAACATGCTACTAATAAAAATTTTCGAGAATGCAATCAATTTTTTTCAAAATCTTATATTTTGTAAAATTAAAATATACTCTTTCTAAAGATATAAATTTTAATAAACAAATTATTTTAAAAAAGTGTACTTGTATATATAGGGTGTTCAAGTTAAAAGGGCCTATTTTTACAATTTTTTGAAAAATAAGTTTTTATTAGATTCATATAAATTTTGATATGATTGACATTTTTCAATTATAAAGAAAAGTCAATTTGCATAATAAAAAATCAAGATAATGTAAAAGAAAAATTACATGAGGTTGCATGAGCAAACACATTCACAAGATTACTCGATAGTCACCTGTTACCTTTAACTAATCAAAATTGTGACATTTGATTAATCCTGGATCAGTCCGAAAATCAAAACAAATGATTAAACTCAATTATTTCAAAATAAACTATATATAAAAATGGGCCCTTTTAACTTGGAACATCCCATATTATAAAGTTTGCTGCGGTGGCCTTAAATTTGCCGCAGTGCACAAAATCGTTAATTTTGATTGGTTAGATAATATGATCATCATATGATTTTTGTAAACAAAAAACAATACCCAATCTTTAACTACATGCCTTTCAACAAATATCTAACCAATATTAATGATTTTACTACTGTTAGAATCGCAAATACCTACTCTACAATTTTTATAATAAATTTTAAAATAACTTACTTAATAAATTTTCTTTAATTTTAAAAAGATAAAATTTTTGCCATCAAGATTATATAAAAATTGATCTATGTATACTCTACCCTTAATAAAATAAGGTTCAAATATTTGTATTGCAATAAAAAAAGGAGTAATGGGTGATGTAAAAAATGATCATTAAACTTTTTGTGTGCTGCAGCAAAAACTACTTGAAAAACGGTATCAAAAAGATATGGTTCTAACCCAAGATTCATGATTTATAAATTTACTTCATTTTCAAAATCCATATTAAACTCACTATCACTAATAAAAATCTCAATTTGATTAATTTGATTTTCTACAAACAGAATTACGGGGTCATTTTCTTGTTAAAAAAAATTAAAATTCAAAATAAACCTTTCTGTATAGTGGCAAATAAATGTTAAATAAATTTGCATTCGACCACTTTCATTAATTTTTTTAACAGTTTTGGATGATTCAGCCTTTTGTTCTTTTTTATAAATTCCTTAAATAAACTCAAAGTAATCACAAACATAAAACACAACTTGGAACTATGTATTCCAGTGAGTTGCAACAGGTAATGACAAAAATTTTAAAAGGGGCTTTGATTGTTGACTTAATTTATGTCATGCCAGATAATTCATCAACAAGCTTTGGAATATGTAAATGTTTTTTTGATATGTGCAATTAAAGTTTTAATACTGTCAAAATAGTAAACCAATATCTATGATTAATATAAAATTAATTTGTGTATTTTAAACTTTAAAATATTAAAAACAATAATAAGGGCTGAGCATGTATTGTATTTTAACTATGGTATTATAGAACTTAAAGTATCTTTAAAATATTTTTTTATATAGGATACCAAGTTAAAATTAATTGTTTTTAGAAGAGTAAAAGAGATATTCCATTCTACTAAAAGCTATAAAATAAGTTCACTAATTATTGAATAGTTTACAGATTGTAAAAAATCAACTGATATAAGTTTTGTTACCCTACAATATAAGAACAATGTATTAACTACATTTTGATCTTTAATATTTGTTGTTTCATCAACTATAATTGCCCTGGCTTTTTACTAAATATGTGCCACAGGCTTTTTTAATGTTCTTTAAAAATTTTAAGCAAATATGAATGATGTAAAGTATTAGCTATAAATATAGCACTATCTTCTCTATAGTATATATTTAAAAACTCATTTAATTTGTTGATTTTTTCTAGTAGTATATCAGCTTCAAGCCAAGTCCTAACAAGATCACAGATAACATTGTTTTTTTTTGTCAGCTACTGATAGAGATGATAGAAGGCACTGTTGTTGAATATTATTTAAGGATTTTAGGTAAGATTCATGCTTCTTTTGGTGGGCTTTACTGTTTATATGTGAAGTAATGAAAGCTTTATTTTTATAATTGACACTATAGTTGTAAAAACAGCACATAAGTTTGCTAGAATCAAATATAAAGTGCTCTGAACAGGATTGGCATTGGACAATGTCCAAATAAATTGTAAAATTATTGAATATATGTTCAAATTGTAATTGGACATATGTCCAATTGTCTAATAATTTTATTGAACAATTTCATATGCGTGGATTTTTAAAATTGGACCTTAAAATAGTCCCCAAAATAGTTGATAATCTGCAAAAATCACATGCTGATTGGGTATAAATAAAATTTGCACTCCAGATCACATGTCAATTCGTTGACTCACCTGAAAATAATAACAGAACTTATATAAAACCAATAAACGCAATCATAAAACCAATGAACGCAATCTTAAAACTAATGAAGTTTTTTAGAAAGAATAAAGTTAGTAATAAGCAATAACAATTGCAAGTATTGTTTATTTTTTAAAATTTTAAATAAATATATTTTTTTTTGTTAATAAAAATTCGTTTACAAAGTTAAATACTTTTAGGTATATATCAGAATAATGTAAAATATTGAATACTAGCAAAGTTAAGCAGAAAATGTACACCGGGTATATCTCTAGCAGTGCTGTTCGCGCATTGACAATCAGTTTGTAGAAATCTTATTTCGCTGATATTTAGTTCACAAACAAGTTTTATTTTACGAACAATCTATTTACAAATTTATTTCATATTAACAGGTTATTTTACCAAGTAATTCTAGTTATTGTTATTGAGATTAGTTTAAAGCTAGGGTTAAAGTTAATGCAATTTAAAAAGA
>QKWP01002190.1:40978-63289 GCA_003550325.1 Gigaspora rosea
TCGACATTCTTATTTCTGCTTGTCCAGCCTTGTGTTTTCAATAAAACAGATCACTTTCATGCGAGTTGGTATAAAGAATCGTTGCCGATTTGAGTAAAATACTAGAATTATAAAAAAAAACTTAAATATATAATCATAAATATCATATATAAATTACGGCTGATTTTTTCAAACGATTAACTATTATAACAGATAAATACAGTGTAAATCTGTGCATATGATTGGATGTCAACCGTTTGACGCACCTATATTGTGTAACAATCTACATTTAGTCAAATTTAGGTGCGTCAAAAATTTTAGGGTGATTTACAAATCTGCGCATATGTTAATAATATAATGACAAAAGCTAAAAATAGATTACCCCTCTTTTTTGGTCAAAAAACTCAAAAACGTCTTTGATCTACCTTATGATTAATAATAGTTGCTACATAGTAAAGTCCAAACGTTACTATGCAAATTGATTAAAGTCACTTAAGTAAACTTCTTCAAGTGATCAAAATATATTTACTCTAAAATTTTTATTAGTATTGGAGAACTTTTTATTATTTGATTGTCGATTTTTATGTTCTATAAAAAAATTAAATTTTTTAAAAAAATATATTTGACGAACGTAAAAATCATAAGTTAAATAATAAAAAGTTCTCTAATCCTAGTAAAAATTTTAAATAAATGTATTTTGATCTCTTGAATAAGTTTATTTAAATGACTTTAATCGATTCACATAGTAAAATTTAGACTTTACTATGTAGCAACTATTTGTAATTAACTAAAAATCTATTATATTTTAAATAGCACATTTCCTAATACGTCACTTCCAATTTGGTATGTGTTGCCAGGTAGGCGCTTTATGCTTCCAAGTTGGTGTACCTGAAATCTGGTTACCCAGAAAATCCCTTACTAGCGTACTTCTCGGGGGTTCGTGTCTCAAGCCATGCAGCTGCCTCTACCACAGGAGTAAGTATCTCAAGCCTGCATGCTGCCGCAACCAGCCGGTTTCCTGCGACTTGAGGACCCAGGATTTAACGTTCTGAATTTGGAAATGTGCGATCGACTGTACTTCCTGCTATAGTGGCGAGGTTCCTGGGCATGTTTCGCAAATGCTTCCAGTGCCGAATATAGTTGGATAGCATCATGAAGCTAGGGGAACCCGATTACCACTGTATGCACTTATACTAGCATATACCCGTATTGGTGGTCCCAGATCCTTTTAGCGTCCGAAGACTCCCATATAGGTACGCCCAGAGCTCCGTTGGGTCTTGAGAATTTTTTAGTATTTTTATTAATAAAATTATATAAAATATTATCCCTTAGATTGTAGTAGAACACAAGCAAATTTGCCTGTGTTTTTGCACTTTTTTAGCTCTGATTTACTTTTTTAAAATGCTAAAATAATTAAATAAAACTTTGTACAATTATATTTGAAAATAAGGATTACTTTTTTGCAAAATTAGTTTTTATATTATAAGAAAATAAATTATAGTTACATATAAGCTGAAAATAGATAATTTTAAGAAAAATTTTTTTAAAAAATTTTATTACAATTTTTCTGCGATCTTATTTAGTTTTAGTTTTAGAACTATAGTTCTTAAGACAATATTGTAGTTTATATAAAGAATGACAACTTTCATTATTGCAACTTTAATGATTTACTTGTAAAAATTAAGACTTGTATTAGAAGTAAAGATTTTTTTTATAGACGGGAACATATAAAATTTGAAAAAATCTAAAGAAAAATTTTAATAGTAAAAATGCCAATACAAGAACTTTAAACATTTATTATATTAAAGTTTTCTAATGATTTTAAAAAAAATTTATAACAAAGTTACTAAAACAAAGCTCAAAGAATATTTTTTACTTAGAAAAGATATGGCTAAAATCAATATTTAAAATTTTATTAAAAATTTTAAAATACGTAGGCAAATTTGCCTATGTTACAATCTAAGGGATAATTCTCCAACTTTTACTAATTGATTCTAACATTGTGCCCTAAGAAAACTTGTTTAGCACATAAAAATACATCATTCCGGCATATTTAATTTTATATTTTTTAAAAATTTAAGATGCTTAATTTTGGATTTTTGATCAAAAAATCCAAAATTAAGCATCTTATCTTAAATTTTCAAGAAATATAAAATTAAATATACTGAAATAATGTATTTTTATGTGCTGAACAAGTTTTCTTAGAGCACAATGTTAGAATCAATTGGTAAAATTTGGAGAATTATAATATTTTATATAATTTTATTAATAAAAATACCAAAAAATTTCATGATTCTTCAAATTTTACTAATTGATTCTAATATTGTGCCCTAAGAAAACTTGTTCAGCACTAATGTTGTTAATCGAAATACTTAATTTAGTCAACTATTTAGGCAATTAGTGTCTAAATATATTTCGATATGGCATTATTTTTTTTGAAATGTCAAAAATCTAAATTTGTCTAAATGTCTAAATAGTTGACTAAATAAATACTATATGACTAAATATCTAAATAGTTGACTAAATATAATACTATATGACTAAATGTAAGATACTATTTAATTAAGGCGCATTGCAAAAAGTGTGCCCCTGTGATTTACATGGTGATGATGGCGGAAACTTTTAATTCCCTATTAATCATCATTTTCATCAAAAATGTCTATGTTTTATCTGAAATTATTAAAATTTTCAAGAATTGAAAAATCAGCTGATTTCTCAAACAACATGATTTGCAGAGATCACACATTTTTGCAAAGTGTAATAAGCTCTGGTATAGCTTTAAAACAACCAAAAAACTTTGTACATTGCTTCATATTATTTGTAAAACCTAATAACTTACAGTATTAAATAATAAAAAATAAAATCTAATCAGGCACTCAATACAAGAAATAACTATAAAGATTTAGAATTCAATCATCAATTCTAAAACGATTTTGAGGTTTCAATCATCGATTTTGATTTTTAGAATTGATTCGCATCCCTACTTCGTGATATTTACATACAGTTCCGTAGCTACAATAGCAGTACAGGGACCTGAAACAGATGCTGCAGGATGACGCCCCAATTCTTTTTAGCTATATAGGCGTATGTTAGACATCTTTCTTATGCTTGTGTTTTCATGTAGTTTAGGACCTTGGGGTTTAGAAAATTTTAGAACCGAGAGGTCAGTAGTTTATACGTGAGTTGATTTGTATGGGTTCAAATAATTAGTCCTAGACTAGAGGTATTGATGTTAAAGTATAAATGCTAGAGCTTGTTTGAATAGCAAATCTATTACTATATGTTTTTTATATTATTTCTTAATTTAGACATTTCGACATTATTTAGACATTTCGACATTATTTATATATTTCGGCATAATTTAGGATTTTGATAATATTTAGATATTTCGGCAGCCTAAATATCAAATGTCGAAATATTTTTACAAGCATAAAACAATTTTAGCTAACAACTATACATGAGGACGAAAGCATTTCGGGTTCTAAAACCCGAAATTAAAATTTGAAGACGAAATCCTATTTTACTTGAAAGACGAAATTATTTAATACTTTTTTTGAATAGATGAAATTATCCCTTAGATTGTAACACAGGCAAATTTGCCTGTGTGTTTTAAAATTTTTAATAAAATTTTAAATATTGATTTTAGCCATATCTTTTCTAAGTAAAAAATATTCTTTAAGTTTTGTTTTAGTAACTTTGTTATAAAATTTTTTTAAAATCATTAGAAAACTTTAATATAATAAATGTTTAAAGTTCTTGTATTGGCATTTTTACTATTAAAATTTTTCTTTAGATTTTTTCAAATTTTATATGTTCCCGTCTATAAAAAAAATCTTTACTTCTAATACAAGTCTTAATTTTTACAAGTAAATCATTAAAGTTGCAATAATGAAAGTTGTCATCCTTTATATAAACTACAATATTGTCTTAAGAACTATAGTTCTAAAACTAAAACTAAATAAGATCGCAGAAAAATTGTAATAAAATTTTTTAAAAAAATTTTTTCTTAAAATTATCTATTTTCAGCTTATATGTAACTATAATTTATTTTCTTATAATATAAAAACTAATTTTGCAAAAAAGTAATCCTTATTTTCAAATATAATTGTACAAAGTTTTATTTAATTATTTTAGTATTTTAAAAAAGTAAATCAGAGCTAAAAAAGTGCAAAAACGCAGGCAAATTTGTCTGTGTTCTACTACAATCTAAGGGATAAGGAACATATCTATATAAATTTTATTTGTTCTTCCTTATAAAAAATTTTAATTTTCTTTAATAAAGACGAAATAGGCCTTTTTCATCATTACTAACAACATTATTCAGTACATAAAAATACATTATTTCGGCATATTTACTTTTATATTTCTTGAAAATTTAAGAGAAGATGCTTAATTTTGGATTTTTAATCAAAAAATCCAAAATTAAGCATTTTGTCTTAAATTTTCAAGAAATATAAAAGTAAATATGCTAAAATAATGTATTTTTATGTGCTGAACAAGTTTTATTAGGGCAGAATGTTAGAATCAATTAGTAAAATTTGGAGAATTATAATATTTTATATAGAAAAAATGTGCTTGTCACCGGCGGTAATACGCCCCTATGTAACGTATGATCAAAACAAATATAAACATGTGTAAATTTATTTTTGTTAGAGTTAGGGTTAGGGTTCGGGTTAAGATTAGAATTAGAAGTAACTATATAGTAAAATTTCAGGAGGAATTTTTTTTTGCTAGAATAAAGGGTGGTTTCATAGTCAAAATTTTCAGCTATCGCGATATTTTTGAAAACGGCATTTTTCACTTCATTTTCATGTTGCACGATCAGGTATAACGTTACACCTAATCTTGATTCTTATTGGCATGGTTGGCAGGAGATTGTCACCGCTAGTGACAAATATATTTACTCTTTTATATAATTTTATTAATAAAAATACTAAAAAATTCTATAATTCTCCAAATTTTACTAATTGATTCTAACACTATGCCCTAAGAAAACTTGTTCAGCACATAAAAATACATTATTCCGGCATCTTTACTTTTATATTTCTTGAAAATTTAAGAGAAAATGCTTAATTTTGAATTTTTTTGATCAAAAAATCCAAAATTAAGCATTTTCTCTTAAATTTTCAAAAAATATAAAATTAAATATGCCAGAATAATATATTTTTAGTGCTAAACAAGTTTTCTTAGGGCATAGTGTTAGAATCAATTAGTAAAATTTGGAGAATTTTAATATTTTATATAATTTTATTAATAAAAATACTAAAAAATTCTATGATTCTCCAAATTTTATTAATTGATTCTAACATTGTGTACTAAGAAAACTTGTTCAGCACATAAAAATATATTATTCTAACATATTTACTTTTATATTTCTTGAAAATTTAAGAGAAAATGCTTAATTTTGGATTTTTTGATAAAAAAATTTCAAAATTAAGCATCTTAAATTTTTAAAAATCATAGTAGTACAAAAAATGAGATAGCTTTATTTTTGGGTATGATTCTTGCAAAATGCAGATAATTTGCTAAAAATAAAATATTACATGCATAAAATTGCTGTAATTTGCCAAAATGCTTTATATAACCTTTTTTAAAATTAACCTCAATTTGCTAAAACTTAAATTTGAACCTCAGACCAAATTTTCTGCAATTTGCTAAAAAAAAATATGACATATATCAAAGATGTCCGGAGTTCTATATAAACCTATTACAAATTAAAGATTTTTAAAATCTACTAACTGGACTTGATATTTTTTTAAATAAAAAGTTTAAAAAATCTTTATAAAATTAAATTTAAATAATATAAACCTGTTACAAATTAAAATCTACTAACTGGTTTTGATATTTTTTTAAGAAAAAATCTAAACAGTGCATTGGTGCACTCAGTGCACCTCTATAAATTTAGTATTTTTAGTAGCTTTAATACAGCCAGACCTCCATAAATGCAATACCTCTAAATACACGTTTTTTTCTATTCCGTAAAATGTTATTAGTGCTAAATGCACATTCTATATTCTGTAAATACACATTCTCTTGAATAACATTTTATATTATACTAACCTCCCTAAATGCATGTAGCCAATCAAATTTTAGTATTTAAGATAGGTTATACAGTTTTAGCAGAAGTTACACAAACTTGATGATCTAATTTTTAAAGCTGCAATTTAATTGGCTTTCTCTAAATGCAAACCTCCCTAAATGCACATTGTAGGCTTGTCCCTACGAGTTGCATTTATGGAGGGTTGACTGTAGTATAATAAAAGTTAAAGATTAGGTTTAGGTTTAGGTTTAGAGTTGGGTTTAAAGTAAAATTGCGAGAGAAGCATTTTTGCTTAGTAATACAACAGAGGTTACCCTAGTAAAATTGCGAGATAGCTTAGTAACATAACAGGGGTTACCCAAGGGATGCACTGAGTACTATATAACAGATTCCTTTTTTTAAATAAAATCTATTATATCTTTTGATAAAAATAATCAAATAAAAATATTTTATTTGTATCTTTAAAAAGTATTTACATAATTTATACTTTATTAAATATTTATAAAGATCTAATTTTTTGAGTTTTTTGTATAACTTCTGCATAACGTAATGAAACTATATGAAATTTTAATATGTTGTACAGTAAGGCTAGTCATATGAAAAATTCTGTACTGCATTTGCTTACTTGATTTTGAGCGATGACTATCCAAAAAGTGTCTATAATAATATGGTAGACCCACTGTAGTTAAAACTATTACTAGAAATAATGATCTCTAATCTAAAAGACTATAGAAATAAATAAGTAAAAAAAATACTAAACTATATTTAAAAGAATCTTTTAAAAAAATTTTTTCAAATCTAAATAAGTTTTATTTATTCTAGTAGATTTAAATTGCAAATAAATATATTATTAGTATATGTAATCAGAGCTTTATTCTTGTACTATAATTTGTAATTGAAACACCTGTTTCAGAAATTCTTCTAAAAGTTTTTTTTACAAATTTTCTTAATAAAAATAAAAGCAAACCTTATTTAAAAAAAAAAAAAAATGTATTTTAAAATTCCTTTAAAACATCTTACATATCATTCTATGTTTTTATTTGTAACTTGATTCTGATTTGGTAGCTATATTCCTGAATTAAAAAAAGTAAATACTGTTTATCTTTTAAAAAAAAATAAGTTAAATTTCTTATTTTTTGGTAAAATTTTGAAAATTCAAAAAAAGTAAAATGATAATTGTATTAAATTTTAAAAAAAGTGTATTCAAAAAACTTATTTTTTTGTTGTTCTATACTGTTTTATTATAGGTTACTTTGTTAATAAAAAAGCTTTTTGCTTTTTATCAAAATTTCTTATACAAAAGTATTACTTTTTGCTAGTTATCTTATAAAAAGATACTTTTTTTTGGCTTGCATACCAAAAATATAAAGAAGTAGAAATTTACCTTTATAAAAATTATTTTTTGTATTATTCTATTATATATTAAGTACAGGCAATGCTTCAACAAAAAACTTATTTTTTTAGTTAAAAAATTTAGTTCAAGTGATCATTAAAAAAAAAATAATAATGCTAATATTTAAAATATATTTTAAACCAAATTTATATTAATTAAAAATATATAATATTGATCAATTAATAACATAAAGATCAATACTTTATTGTATTATACAATAATAGTTTATTTTTGTTATTAATTGATTTTTGATATATATTGATTTAAACAAATTAATTAATATATAATATTTAATTTTAATTAATATAAAATAATTATTACAATATATATTAATATTTATTTAAAAATTTTCTTGATGCATGCATTTGGTATACTCTTTATGTTTTAATAGAAATTACATAAGCAAATAATAGAATACTAATAATTATTAGAATTAAAATTAAAAATAAAAAAGATTTAAAATAAAATTGTAAAAAAAGCATTTTTGGCTAGTTACACAAGTGTTATTCTAGTAAAATTTGAAGATGCAGTAAAGGTGCAGCTAATGTATAATGTACTATATAACAATATCCTTATATATAAATTAAAAATTTGGCATCTAATCTATATGTATTACATTATTTGGTCCAATCAAAATTAAATATAAAATTCAAAATTTGGTGCCTTCTAGTAAAAAAATAATATTTTACTTAAATTTAGTGCTTTTTAAATAAAAAATTAAAAGTGAATATCTTAAATAGTTCCGCATTGTATAATTCTAAAGATCCCAACTCACTTCCACATTAATCTAGAGTATAACCGGGATTGCTTCAGAATATGTTACTCTATTAACAACCCTTTATTTGTGTGATGCAAATCATTTAAAAATAAATTTAATGACCCTAACTTTCTATAATGATTCTACATAAACAATAAAATCCTCCAATATGCTCTTTTTAATTTCAAAAACAGAAAATCAATAACGAAGAACTGGTTATAAAAATTTGATTATAAAAAACTGATCCTTTTCGTTATTTAGTTTTTCTAGATTTATCAATTTCTTTTCTTATCAGACAAAATGAAATTTTTTTAAAAAGTATAATTGTAAAAAAAAAAGTGTTATTTAAAAGTACAATACAATGTAATAAGCTCAAATATTTTAGAGAAAGCTAAAGTTAATAATTACTATATAATATTGACTAACTGATTAGGGGAGTAACAAAAATCAGGTGATTTTTTAGGGGGGGGTAAAAAAAGTCAAAATTATATATAAAAACCTGACTATTTATATATTAAGGAAGAGGGAGGGGGGTAGGCCTCTGATAAAAAATAATCAGGTGATTAATGACACTGCCCTTAGTTAGGCTGATGTCAATTTAAAGCGTTCAAAAAAAAAATTGCCAAATATTGCAAGTAATTTATAAAAGACAAATAAAAAATCAATTATATTCTGACATAAAATTATTGTTTTTTAAGTGCATTCTTTATAGAAATTTGTACAAGTATGAAGGACAATAAAAAAAAAAGCATCATTGCAATAAGCAAAGCAAAAAAAAAAAACCTATCCATCAAAAATGGATTTCAAAAATATAACGATAAAGTAATTGATTATTTAATAGTAATCCAGCCTGTCGATCCTTGTAGGACCCTGGACATCTCTCATATAGGTCATAACTGGATTTTGGCCAATTTTGACCTAATTTGCTGAAAACGTCAAAATCTATTTACTTAAATAACTTCCGATCCAGTAATCTGAATTGAATGAACTTTTTTTTGTTAGATGCACCTCACTGAGAGCTTCATTTTAAAAAAAAAAGTTCATTCAAATTGGACCACTAGATGCCAAGATAATTGCCAAAAACTGGTTTTTTGCTTCTCAAATTTCATGGGTTTTTGCTGAATTGCGTAATGTATGACCTCTGTACAATATGTCCGGGGTCCTATCCTTGTTTTCTGCGAGGAATCTTTTAAATTATAGAAAAAATAAGTTTTTTTTAATAAGAAAACACTCAAAATTTGCGTATATATATACCTTTATTTCGAGTAATCTATTCTCATATTTTGCTTCGATATCCGTTTTTTCTTCGGAAAGCTCTCGAAGTAAATAAACATGTTTTCGGAAACGACCTAGATCACGCTCACGAACACGAGATGTTGCAGTTTCAAAAGTGGCAGCACGTTTGGATTCACCTTGGATAACGAGTTCATGATCATGATGGTCGATTGAAATTTCTTCTTTAAGAACTTCCTATAAAAACGAAATTTAAATAATTATTAGTGTTAAAAAAAAAAATTTTAACAAAACTTATAGGCAAATCACAATGAACGATAAAGCAATTAGTGGTTTCAAAACCATCGGTGGCAGGTCTACAGTATAAAAGTATTTGTATTATTTAATAACATTTGATCAAATAAAAAAATAAATACACTATAAGAGTTCCTTTTCAGAATTTACTGGATTCTGATAATAGTTAGCTTTTAGCCGCATTAGCCAGCCGGTCACATTACATCAGCTAGCTTAGCTGCGGCTACCTTAGCTAGCTTAAATCACTATGCGATCTTGAATTGGTACATGACGTTATGTTTCTCTATCAGTTGTTCCTAAGTCACGATTTCCCCATCGATCAGTCCATCGGTCAGTAGTATTAAGAGGCCAATGATCAGTAGTAGGCCAATCGTTCTAGGTGGTATAGGGTAATTCAAATCAAAAGATTGATCATAAATTGGATCATAAATTGGATTGTAATTTGGATCAGTTGTAATAAAATCATGAAAGATAGACATGATGTTAAGGTTAATTTTGAATTTGGTGGAAGTATATCCTTTTTATATTAGAAAAAAAATATTCAGAAGGCTTAACAAATTTTAAAACTGCATCATAATACTATCATAATTAAGTCATTTAAAATTGGTTTTCTTTAACGTAATTATTTTGTAATGAGAAATTATTTAATAGACATATGTTATTCCACTTTATATAATGAGCAGACATACGTTATTCCATTCCGAGTTATTATTCCTTTACATACAATACAGTATCGGTATTACTTGGACTATTAATTATAGTATTAGTAATAATAATCCCCTATGATCTTGATACTATAGTGACCGGGGGGATTATCATTATTAACTCTAAACTTAGTTAGCTTTTTTGGGAATTTTTATTCTTTACAAAATGAGTTCATTATACATGATTTCTTTATACTGAACATTGACAAGGTACTGTATAAAGATTAGTAAATATAATTCAAGATATATTTTTGTGAGTTACTGTAAGTTAACACTTTATGTGGTTATGTTATAATTTCGAGAAAACTCAACATCATGAATTATGATATAATATTATTGGATAAATCTTTTTAATATATTTTACAGTATGTTTTTCTTATTGTTTAGTTAATAATTTGATTAAAGTTTGATCATGTATATAGAAAACTATTAAGAAAAATTTTTGAATTTACATTATACAGTAGTAGTGCTTAATATTGTATTACAGCATTAACCTATATAAATATATATATATTGTATAAAAAGTTATACTAAAAATAATACTAAAAAATATACTACTATATAAAGTAGATATACTGTATATTAAAATTTATATAAATTTAATGTTGTAAAAACTAAAAAAAATTACTGTATAATACAGTATAAGAAATTTTAGCAAAAAAATATATTAAAGGATTTAGTTTTTTTTAAAAAAATTAGTAAAATTTTTAAATTAATAATAATTAAAGTTGTATAACGTACTGTATATAACAATATATATATATATAGTTAGCTATACTCATTACAGAATTAAGTATTATACAGTATATTATACTATAAATAATCTTTAGAGTATATTTGTTTCTTACCTGGAGTGAAAAATTGATATTTCTTACCCATATTATAGTATATACTGTATATATATATCACAAAATTTACAAGTATAATCACTGTTAAAGTTCTAATGTTCTTTACACAAATTTTATCCTACCCAACTCTAATTTTAACCTTAATCTTAACCCAATTCTAACTCGGCTAATAATTTTATATTGTATATTAAGAGGGGATGAAAAAGAACCTTTCAAACACTTCTCTCAATGAATATTCGATAAAGAATTTGATTGTCAGTTTAAGATTCTTTGTTGAATAAAAAGCCCTAATTTACACGAGTAGAGATTTGTACCCATTGGGAAAACCTATATCCGAGTATTATTAAATTACCCCAGGATAGGATAAATTACTATGCCACATAATAATCACTACACCCCAGGTGTTAAATAAACTACTGCTAATTTTTTAAAAATGTGCCTCAGAATAACACTTGCCTCAGATGTCGATTTATTAATAACAAAAATTGGCCCCCCTAATCCTTAACCTAACCTAGAAACGAGCCGGGCTAACAATTCTGTTGGGTCTGTTGGTCCGGCCCGTTTCCAATCCTACCTTACCCTAATAAGCCGATCGACATCTGAGGCACGACATATCGATATATACTTATTTAAATTATAATAAATTAAATATGATATGACAGGATTGGTGCAGCAAACTGGTTCAGAATGCTGCGGTGATAAAATCTACCTGCAAATAGAATAATAAATCATTGGTAAAATTTAAGCCTATTGTAATATAATAGGGAAATTTCTTTTTTGTCGGATTTTTTTTTATTCATGCATTACCACTGTATCTGCAAAAAAAAAAAAAAAAAAAGGATTTTTTTTTTTTTTTTTTAAAAGCAGTATATCCGAGCATTCCACTTTATAACACGGGGTTCATGCAAATTTTATAAATCTCTACAATTTGGACTTGAAGGCAAAAATTTAAAGAATTAAAATTATCCCGAATACTAACTTATTATATCTTGAAGAATAATTATGACAATATATATATATATATTTTTTTTACGCTCTTTTTTTTTTTTTTTTTTAAAAAAAAAATGTACAATGGGTACATCTTTATTCTTTGTAAAAAATATTCTAAATCCCAACAATAACATTTTATGGTAAATAAAAAAGCTTTCATTTTGGATAAATAAATTTTTTTTTTTAACTAAAAAAGTTAACTCACTATCGGACTAAATAAAATCGGATTGTTATATTTAGTGAATCTTTTTGCAGTTACTGCATTACGTAACAATGAAAATTTTAAATTGTTCTCTGTGGAGTATTTCTTTCTATAGCGAAAGATTTTGTATGTATCGGATATTACACAAAAATTGTCAATGTGGTTCATAGAGGGGCATGTACTGCACAGTACAGTATGTATGGGGGTATCACTTATCTAAAACCGATTGATAAATTTTTTTTTTAAACAAAAATAAAGCAGCAATAAATTTAATGTAATACTTCTCTAACGTTTAATGTCTTTCCAATTATTCTTAGTCTCTTAGTCTTGTGATAAGACTTATGAATGTGCTCATTTATTACCACCAATTAAATCTAATAAAAGTCACATGCTATGAATACATTTGTAAGGTACGCTTATCTATGTTGGTCCGACAATGTGTATCTAAGGTTTGACAATTAACAAAGAAAAAAGTTATCTGTTATACAATTTCATAGTAAACAAACATAACGGTAAGATTTATAGCTGTTATATAGATATTAATTAATCTTTGTAAAATAAATAACCTAGAATTTTTTAGAATTTTTAATATTTTAAGCAATTATTTATTATTTATTTATTATTCTACAATGAACTGATCATTAATTTTAAGTAAATTGGCTGTTTTTTAACATAAAGCGAAAATCTGAAAGTTACAATAGTAAATAAAATTAATATAAGAATCTAGAGGTAAAAAAAAAAATAACCATATCTAGCAATCGGGTGTGAAACAAGATTAATTAAGGGAGGATTAGGAGGATTGCTTTTTTTTTTTTTACATCCAAAAAGATCTGATATATTATTAAATCTATATATGCCTATCAATATAAGTCAAACTAAAAGATTGTTTTACAAATCAATATTGTGTGCTGTTAAAAAGCAGATCATTAATTTTGCTCATCTCCAAGAAGTGGACACAGTAACAGATAATAAAGCAATGCGACCGGCAACATGCTTTCTTGTGTGACTCTCCTTTGAATCATCTGATTTTGTTTTATCAAATGTTAACATTTTGCGATAAAGTTAAAATAAAACGACTGTTACCGCGTAAATATATGCACAAATTTTCTATTAGATCTTGACCATTAAATATATTTTATCGGTCAGACTAATCCTATAAAAAATTATCGGCTTAGCCAGCTTTTGCCAGATTTTCGTGTATCTTTCCAATTATGTGTTTCTCGTCATCACATACTAACTTCATTCGCAAACAATTGTGTAGCGGGGCTTCTTAATAAAATAACGAAACAATCTTTTTTATTTCATGCGATCCTTGATTAATGATCGTTTTAAGTTTTCAAGTTTTTTAAATTCTACTATTACACAGTATTAATTATTGTTTCGTATAAGTTTAATCTTCAGATATTGATATAATGCACCATTTTGTAAATCCAGTAATTCGAATAATTTTTTTGATTGGGTTATTTAAAATACCCCGGAAAAACGTCGATCATACTCCGGAAAAGTATCGGTCATACTTGAAAAGGTTTTATTACTTTCTCAACTTTTTTTTTTTTTAAAAAAAAAAAAAATCTATCGAGTCCCTTGGCGGATCTAAAACGTTACAAAATAAAAAGATTTATGAGATTATTCTTTTTATTGGAATATTGGAAAAAAAAAATCTAAAAGTCCTGTGGGAGTTCCAGATTTCTGTCAATAACACCGTTTTAACGGTTTATATATGTTTTATAGCGCTAATTAAAAAACCTTAATATGCTAAATTAAAATATTATATCACTTCTCATTGATCTAAAAAAATCCATTCATTATTTGAGTACATCGTTTACGCACTATATCTCTAATGATATAAAGTATATTTGATGTTACACAGGAAAGTATGACTCAATATATATACAAAAAAAACAACTTTTTGTAATGTTCAAAAGCTTATGCGTGAATTATTATCTTATAAGAAAAATCGATAAGTCGATTTTGAAAAAAAAAATCGACCGGCTAAGCTGAAAAATTAACTTTTAGCCGATTTTTTCATTATTGGCCAAGACCACTACATTCTATATCATAACCCATTAAAACGGGAGAGAAGTATAAAGAAAAAAAAATAACAATAAAATAAAATAAAAGCAACGGCGTACACATCAATGAATGATATATACACACAAAAAAAGAAATAAGGAAAAGAGAGGTGTGAAAAAATTATATTGTTCATAGCATAAAGCGTACAATGTCGTATTTTTTTTTTTTTTTTGTTGGGGTACTTGATGCTTTTCTTTTTTTCTCAGTACCATTGGTTTGTATCATCCCTCTTATTAACTCGGAATGAATTTACGTAATTTGTGTTCGATGGGTTATTCTTGGTTTGACTTCGAAGCCTATAATATAAAATTAAAATAATAATAATATAATAGAAGGATAAATCAAAAGATAAATAAATAGATTAAATAAAGAAAAAAAAATTAAAAAAAATAATAATAATAATAATAAAAAAATAATAAAAATAATAAAAATAATAAATAATAATAGTAATAATCATTATAATAATAATTATATTATTTATTATTATTATTATTATTATTATTATTACCAACTTACAGTCTATCCGAAGCCATAACTCTGGTATTTTCTGCGGTTGGAGCACTAGTATCTTGGCCTTTGTTGCTACGCCTCGGAGTTTGCGTTAGCCGTGAAGACCCACTAGCGATGGGTTGCTGTGGTGATGCGTTGGCTCGTGTAGAACTAATTCCGGCAGCACTTGAATAAACCTGTTTACTTGAAGGTTTACGATTATTAATTGGAGCGCTCACAATGTTGCTGGAGTTATTTGCTTGTCGCATAGCTGGATGTTTTTGATTTTTAGTATCTTCTTCAGCTTGTTCAACAACACCATTTGCATCATCCGGCATTGGCAATGATTGATGGACTTTATTAGCATCTTTTTCCTAATAAAATAAAAATGAAAAATAATATTAAAAAATCGTAAAAATTTTTTATAAAATTATTATTATTATAATAATAAAATTTTACTTACATATTTAAAAATTGTCCAATCAAAAACATAATCATATTGAAAGCCTTCACGGACAAATAAATCTCTGAATAACTTTCTCAAATAGCTATAATCAGGTTTATCATCAAATCGAAGAGATCGTGTGTAGTTCAAGTAGATAGCAAATTCATTAGGAAAAGTACGACAAAGTAATTCTGTTGGGGTAGTCATTTTCTTTTCCATAATACGATCGTATTTCTGTTTCTTTGTAGCAGCTTTGAGACCTTGCCATGGAAGCGAACCACGACAGAAATACATCATAACATAACCTAATGATTCAAGATCATCACGACGAGATTGTTCTAAAGAAAAATTTTTTTTTGATAAAATAAAAATGAAAAAAAAGAGAAATTTTTAAAACACATAATATTTTATAAATAAATTAATAAAAATGAAAAAAAGGGAGATCTTTAAAACACATAATATTTTATATAAATATAAAATGAATGTATAATAATATACATACCGACACCTAAATGAGTATTGATGCTAGCGTATCTAGCTGTGCCTGTTAAATTCTTATTTTCTCTATAAGGGATGTGTAAGTGTGTCTTTGGATCGCGGTATTTTTTTGCTAAACCGAAATCGATAACGTTAACTTGATTACCGCGTTTACCAATTCCCATCAAAAAGTTATCGGGTTTAATATCTCGATGAATAAAGTTTTTAGAGTGAATGTATTCAATTCGAGAAATCTAAAAGATTTATAATTAGCGATTAAATTAACAAAATAAGAAAAGAAAAATTGTAAATCGATAAGTTAATTACGAAAAATGAAAAAAAAATTTAGTAGTAATAATAACATACCAATTGATCGGCCAATAGCAGTACCGTTTTCAATGAAAATTTGCGATTACAGAAATTGAATAAATCTTCCAAGGATGGACCCAATAAATCGATTACCATTGCGTTATAATCGCATTCAGTACCGTACCAGCGGACGAACGGGATACCCACACCACCGGCCAGTGTTTTATAAACTTTTGCCTCATATTCTAGTTGTGGATGCTTAGCTTTTGTAGACTCAAGTTTGATGGCAACTTCTTCACCATTAATAATATTTGTACCTAAAAAAAAAAAATGAATGTTAAAATGAAAACATTAAGGATGTTAGTGAATTGTAAAAAGTGATATAGAAACTAGATTCATCATTATCATTATTATTACATTATTATTATTATTATTATTACTATTATTATTATTATTATATATTTTATTATATTATTATTATATTACCAATATATTAATAATATTATTTATTATCGTAACATACCAAGATAAATATCACCAAAAGAACCAGAGCCGATCTTTCTTCCTATCCGATACTTGTTTCCCACCCTCAAGTCCATAGCCATTTCGTACAAGTATTAAAGGTGTAAAGAGAGTGGTGGAGCTGTTAAGAAAAAAAGTTGTGTAAGTAAATAGGGAAAGAAAACAAGAAAACCAGCCAAACAAATAAAACAGTAATATACTAGATGGAAGAAAATTGCCAATTATGAACTTTAAAAAAGAGAAAACTTTGCGTTTTGGGGAATAGTAAAGAGCGGAGGGAACTAAGTTTATCCATAAATAATAAGGAAAGGTTGAGATTAAATTTAATTACCTGAGAGAATACTACTAGTTGTTATTAAAGTTAATTAATCCAAACAACTCGGTGGGACGAATGATGAACCGCCGACAAAGTTGCGCAGTAAATAGCAGAGTGAGTAGCGGAAGACGAAAGGCCAAATAAGTCGACTGACTTGAGAATATAAACAAATAATATGGCAAGGGTAAATTTACTCTTTTTTTTATTGTAATGAAAAAGAGAAACCTATATGTTAAAAGTCAGGACTTCAAAAGAAGGTGGATTTTGAAGGGATGTGAGTAATAATTATTGTTATGAAAATTTTTGGGGGGTCAGAAAATGCAGTGCTATAGTGTAAATTTGGGACGACGCAATTCTGGAATTTCCTCTCTCCTAGTGGTAAAAAAATACTGATTTTTTGGGGGCACCACATTCATTATTGGAAATTTATTGGATGATACACAAAGCACTATTAAAATACGTATAATATGACACGTACAATACTATCGGTATATACGTACCGTCGTCGCATACCGACCAACAAACCGCAGCAAGTACAGAAGTAGAACAAATAGTCGTTTTAAAGAATTTATAATTTTCTTATCATTTATAATTGTTTTAATAAGTAATGATTTGTTAATAGGGTACACACAAGCATCACACAGTAGTATCACATACCCCTAAAAAAAATTAAAAAAAAATAACAGAATAAAGATAAGTGATCACGATACTACGAATTTTACACTACTTTAAGTGAAAATTGCTCGAAAAAAAATGCGTAAAACCGTAATATATATATATAACGATAAGTCAAAGCATAACAGATAAGGATTCATTACAGCCACAAATAACATTACCATATGACTTTTTTTATCAGATATTTAACAAGACCCAATGATATTATTTCAATTATTAAAGGAAATAATTAATCGTCTAAATCCCCCCAAAAAAAAAACGCGAGACATAATATATAAATAAAAGATAGTAAATTTTCATAATTTATCAAAGAGCAGGAAAAATATTAAAATTGTTCAACAAAGTATCACACATCCTTTTTCTAGATAAATTGCGTGGATTCGATCGTTTGCTTACGTAGGACAGGCCAAGAATTTTTGCATTCTTTATGGGCAAATGAAACACTGACCTTACCTGTTTCCTGCGAAGATTTCGTACCATCATGATCACGGAGAGTAGATAGTGATTTTCCTTTTGTAAAAAACGACAAAGAAACAATTTTAATTAATTAGGTAAAATAAAAAACTCTACAATTGAAAATCCAGAATTTGGCTGAATTTTTTAGTAAAGCCACCAAATCTCTGTAACGTAACTCGTTTGCTCCAATGGAAGGTATTACAATTTCCTGTATTTCAGTTTATGTTAATTAAGATTTGCCACATGCTAATTAGCGTGTCGGTTATTATGCAACTAAAAGCCGCCCATCTCTTCAAGTGTGTTTCCGGCAGAAACGCTCGAATAATTAGGTAATCTTTTTAAAATTTCGGCATCGATCTTCAGTTACTTATCGTTATTCGGTAGTCACGTGATCGGCAATTATAACACTTAGATAAATTTGGTGATTATACACATTGCTGCGACACGTATCTCATGTATTGTGTCATCAACGTTATCTCTTATCGTTATTCCACAACTGCTCCCGAAAAGGAAATCGCGAAAAATCAGAGTCTATTTTTATATTTCATAATAAAACTTACAAAAAGGTAATTAAATTTTGTTTCTTTGATAATCAGCAAGAACAAGTATAAACGCGACCAGAATCTTGTATCAATCATTATTACTTTCCACAATATTGCAGCATCAAACCTCAAAAAAAATAGACAAAACAAGAATATCGTTTAGTTTTCTGTTTTTGACGATGATAATGGCGCGTATTAAACGTTACTTTCGTTATCTGTTATAATGAGCTCTCAACATAGTAAAGATTCTATGAAGAATTTTTTAATTATTAAACCCTGTCTATAGAATGATAAGTTTTCTTTTCTCAATCGATGTCTAATCGATGTCTTTATTATAATGATGAGTATCAAATACAAAAATTATTAGTCAAAAAAAAATCATTCTTCTTTTATAGAAATGAATGTTGCCAACAGACTTTTATTATTATAGAAAAGTTAAAGTTACAAATATTCTTGGCCCAAATTACGAGGACGAGGAAAAGTTCACTAAGATCTTACACTTCTGATTAAATCATCTCGAATGCATGTCTACTAAATTTCTATAAATAATCGTGGAGACTATTAGTTAAAAATAGAATTTGACGATCGTAATTTTTAATTAACTAAATACTGTAGTGAATTGTGTAACCAAATTTATGTAAATCACACAGGCCCGTTTTTTAAAATTGGCGGGATGTTTGATTTTCTAGAAAGATTTTTTGTTAGTATTAGTACGTATGTACGATTGTTAAAATAAAGACCCCATAACATTTTTTTTTGCATTAGATATATTTGGTTAAATATAAAAATATTATACACTGTATATATACTAACTTACAGACCAAAAATTTGCTGGTCAAATTGGTCTGGTCAAATTGGTCAATTGTCAAAATCGGTCAAGTCTATTATATAAATATAATATATATATTATATAATAAATTATATTTAAATATTCTATTTTGACCAATTTGGTCAAAATTGGTCAAATTGGTCTGGCCTAGGGCTCATCATTTTCTGCGGCAACTAACCCCAAAATCCGTATGTGCTACCTGATTAATTATGCGAAATTATGCAATAAATTTTTTAAAAATATGCAGCAAATTATGCAAATTTGGTAAAAAGATGCATCTTTATGCAATAAATTCTGGCTAAAATCCATTATGAATTTTTTTAAGTTACACGTAAACTAGTCAGTTTTTCTATTGTTTTGATTGGTTTTTTATGTTACACCTGATCTAGCCAATCAGAATTCAGAATTTGTTAACACACGGACAACAAGCTCTTTCCTATGTTTTATGCGCAGATTATGCACTATTAAATATGCAACATTAGTCCAAATATGCAAAATATGCAATTGCATCTGCAATGCAATAAATGTCAGGTTTATGCGCAGATTTTGCAATTGCAAATTTGCACTAGCCCTAGTCTGGCCCAATGGTCAAACTGGTCTGGTCAAGCCAACTCTAACGCTAAGTACAGAAATTTTTTTAAGACCTTTTTTAGATTGTGCACTGCTAATTTCTTGTAAAATCTATTCGTCTACTAAAATGCATTATAGATTGCAGGTAATACATGTATAATAATTATCCGAAGGACTCTCACAGGTAGAGCAATAATACACCCGATGTCTGTGTGTTAACAAATTCTGAATCCTGATTGGCTAGATCTTATATTTGTCCTTCGGACTTTAAATGGTTCCCATTTTCCTAGTTACTATATAATTAAGATTTTTTTTATAGCAAAAATTTTTAAGATCCGCTTGCAATATTAAAAATTATATTTTTATTTTTAATTCTTTTTATAATATCTAATATTTTTTTAATTTGTAAAATACTTTATTAAGTGGTATTATAATTCATAATAGAATCAGAATGTTATTATAGTATCATCATAGTAAAATTTGGGGCAAATATCATATAAATTTTAAAGTAAAGTGGAATCTACGGATTCTTCAAAGTAAAGTTATTTTTTTACTAAGCTAATCTTTCTTCTTTTCATAATAAAAGTTGTAGAGCAACTCTTTGTGATTCTAATGGTTTGGTAGTTCTTGAGATATCTTAACTTTCTTCTTTATGCTTATATAAACTTTCTTTATAAAATATAAAGAAATTTTATATAAGTATAAAAAAGAAAGTTAAGATATCTCAAGAACTACCAAGCCAATTTTAATAATTTTACTACTATTAGAATCATATAGACTTGCTCTACAACTTTTATTATGAAGAAAAGAAAGATTAGCTTAGTAAAAAAATAACTTTACTTTGAAGAATCTGTAGATTCCACTTTATTTCAAAATTTATATAATATTTGCTCTAAATCTTATTATAATAATATTTTGATTCTATTATAAATTACCACTTAAAAATACTTTTATACTTAAACAATATTAGAAATTTTAGCTTGTAATAAAATATTTTTATTTTATAAATAGGGGTTATTTAAAATGTGCATATGCATAGCTATGTACCTCTTTCTTCAAAATTTTACTAGAGTAATCCCTGTTGCCTTTTCAAAAATTTACTAGAATAATCCTTATTGCATTTTTAACAAAAAATACTCTTCTTGTAATATTACTTCTAAATTTAATTTTAACTCTAACTTTAATTCTAATTTTAATTCTAATCCTAATTTTGATTATTGTTTGTATTTGTTACTATAGAGTTAGGAATTGTGGCACAGCAGTTATGGGTATGCCTTAAAAGAAAATAAATATAGGGCATGCCACTTATATAATTAATATATGCATATGTCTATTGTCAGAAAATTTCAGAATAGTGAATAGACAACAAACATAAATATAAACAGAACTCCAAACAATCTATGTGAGGTCATATTTGAAAAATTGCTAATAGAGATCCGTTTTTTAAAAAGGTTATATTTAAAAAGTAGATACAGTAGGACCTCCATAAATGCAATTTCTATAAATGCAATATCTCTCTAAATGCATGTTTTTTCTTTTTCATAAAATGTTATTAGTACTAAATGCATGTTCTATATTCTGTAAATGCGTGTTTTCTTAAATAATAATTTATATCATACTAACCTTTCTAAATGCATGTAGCCAATTAAATTTTAGTATTTAAGATAGGTTATACGGTTTGGGTGAAAGTTACACAAACTTGATGATCTAATTTTTAAAGCTGCAATTTAATTGGCTCTCTTTAAATGCAAACCTTTCTAAATGCATGTTGTAGGCTTGTCCCTACAAGTTGCATTTATGGAGGGTTGACTATATTGAACAAAAAGGTATATTTAAAAACAGCTAAATAGCAAAAAAGATATATTTAAAAGAATGCTAATGGGTAATTTTTATAAACCTTATATTTGAAACATGCTAATGAAAAATTTAGAATATAAATGCAAAATTTAAAAAAATAACAAAATCAGAAAATGCAAAAATTAGATAAAAATTACCCAAAACAGAGGTTTTTTTTAAGTTTTTTTTTATTTGTAGTATATATTTTTATGATCTATAATAAATTACGGATCAGATGAGCATATAAAATTTTTTAAAAATTTTTTTTGTTTTTTTTTAAAAAATGAAGTTTTTTTTTTAGAGAATGTAAGTTTTTTTTTTTTTTTTTTTTT
>QKWP01002190.1:63362-76215 GCA_003550325.1 Gigaspora rosea
TTTTTTTTTTTTTTAGAAAAAATGGTTTGTTTTATTTTTTTAAAGAACGTTGTATTTCAAAAAAAGTTAAAGGTGGGTAAAAGTTCAATCTAATGTTTAAAATATAGCTTATGTATACCAAAACAAAAGTGCTAACCAAAAAATTTTTTACTAAATACTCAAATATAACCTCACATAGATTATTCGGGGTCCTATATAAACAAAATTGTTAAAAAATTTTGGGATTTGTGAATTTTGAATGAGTTTATATAATGGTGTGCCATTGGCATGCCAGGGTGGCATTCTGGCATAAAAATTGTTAAGTGGTATGCTCCATAGCATGCCAAATTTTTTTGCCATACCACAATCCTTATATAGAGTACATAGCTATACAAAGTGCACAAAATTAATAAATCCTTATAAATATATATAAACTAGTACTTAAAGATTTGTATCTTAAAAAATTTTGTAATTTAATTTCTAAATATATTTTTAAATAATTATTAAAAAAATTTTAATACCAATTAAAATATTATTTTATTATTTTATATTAGGTTTATTTTAATAATTAATTATATATAATTTGTTAAATTTAAAAAATTTTTTTAAAAAAAATTTCAAATAATTTTATAACTAATTACATAAATGCATTAATATATATTTAATAAAGATGAATGTTTCTAATTTACACCACAAATGATTATCACTTGTAGTCAATTTGCCAATTAAAATTCAGGATCAGGTATAACATGTAAATCAATTTTTGTATAACAAAAACAAAAAAAAATTTTAAAAAATTGCTAAAATTGCTTCTAATCTAAAAACTTGTCTATAAAACTACTTTTTTTTATGCAAAAAAAAATCCCTTGCTAAATTTTACTATATATAAAGCTCTATTCTAATCTTTAGTCTTTACTCTTACTCTAATATTAAAAAATTTAACTTTTATTTAATAAAAATTGTTTATTTTTATTTATTTAAATTACAGATAATAATCAACAGTAGTAAATATTAGTTATTTTCAATAAAGCTATAGTTAAAATTTAAGCAAAATATAGACTCTGGGTCAGATAGCACTGTGGTTAGCGCTCTGGGGTCTTATTCGCAAGATTGCCGGTTCGAGTCTAGTGGATAACAAAAACCATGTTGGGACCACGAATAGCAAGATCTATGATAAGGCGTCAAACTTCTCTCCTGTTTCTGAATATGGTACTACAACAACAACGAGTTGCGTGCTATAGCCACGGAGGTCATGCAGCATTCAGAAAAGGAAAAAACTGACAAGAAATATCATAAATATAAGGACCATCCACTATAAAAGAACAATACGAACGAGAAATAAGACAAGGATACCGACCGAATTAGGAAAGCAGGGTAACTAGTGATGCTACACTGACCAAAAATAGAAAGTGGCTCTTGGGCAGATAAAAAATGGCCAACTGATACAGCACACTGGCAAAATATATAGTTCCTTAAAGCTGACTATGATTCAATGAGTATGGGGTACCGGGTGTAGTTGATCAGCTGGAATCAGCCGGAAAAAATGGATAATTGGAAGGAGGTATAGATTAGTTAGAAAACCCCATTGTATATGTAAAACCTTTGAAATAATGAATAAAAAAGCGCCAAACGCGTTCTTGGGTACACTACCAAGGAAATTTCAAAAAAAAATTTAAGGGTAGAGTATCTTATGTGATCTACGATATAGCAAAATAACGGCATAACTGCAAGTTATAGATCACTGATGTACAAAACTAAAAATAGATTTTGTCCAATCAAAATAATTTATATTTACTACGATATGTACATACAAAAGCTAAATATCTTCGAAGTTATAACCATTTTTTTTATTTTAATTAATATAATACTAAATAATTATATTAATAAAATGTTTTGCAAAATTTTTCAAGCATTACAATCAAAAATTTTGGTTTTTTCAACTATCTAAATAGACTATCTACCATGTTTTAATACGGCTACAATATACCATATAATCTATAAATAGATTATTAATAACCATATTTTTCACAAAGAGTCACTAATAAACTTCCAAAAATTCATAAATGTTATGACTTTATGCAATATAATTAAATGTAAACAAGCTATCGAAGTTGTTATCTGTAAAATTTAAAGAAAAATATTTATTTTTTAGAAAAGTTTGCTTGAGATGCGCATTTTTAAGGCTGGATAAGCAAAGTTTACTTTGCCTTATTCCTAAATAAACTCTTTTTTAACCCAATTTGCTAATAGAAAATGATTTACTATTGAGTGCACAAGCCTTTGAACGATCAAAAAACAGTTTTTTTTGATGACATTAAACTGTTATGAAAAATTTTTAAAGATCATGAGTTTGTGTGATCTTTTATAAGAGCTAAGTTCTGTAATCTGCATGAAATTATATACGTGTAATGTGACCTAAGATACCCTACCCTTAAGCAAATTTAATTAGGGTATTAATATTTATTAGATAATATTTTAGAGGTAGGGGGTCAAGAAAAATCTTATCTTAGTTAAATTTGATTGGCTAAAATTCTATTTATAGATTTTACCTGAGGGTGGGGGTAACTCCTATAGTAAATGGATATTAGGCAATAAATGTTAGCGCCCTTACTAGTTGTAAAAAAATTAAACTTTAAAATTAAATAATTTAATTTTTTTACTATATACAGTCACCTTTTTCTAATCCAGCCCTCTATATACCAGACTTTTAATAATCTGTACTAAAACTTTCAAAACAAATATTTTATATATATTTTCTCTGAATATATCAAATTAACATAATAAATTTGCTATTCTGAATTTGAACTCAAATTAATCAGTACATATAATCTTTTAATTAAATAAATTTATTTTGTATTATAAATAAAATATATTCTATTCTGATCTGGATCAGATAAAGTGATCTGATAGGTCAATATTTAACTTAGGTTATGACCTGAATCAGATAATTATCTGGAAGTTTTTATAGCACAAATCTGCTCAGATTTTTAAAAAAAACAATTATCAAAAATTAATGCAGATCTGCGACCCTGCCGGCAATCATTGAAGAAATTTTTTTATTTTCTGCACAGATCTTTAACAATTAACAATTAAATAATCTGTGCAGATTGTAAAAAATAAAAAAAAATAACAAAAAGCAAATAATAAAAAATTACTATATGCTCGCTTAAATATTAAATGCTAGTTAATTTTTCATATATTAAACCAATAAATTCGAATATTCATATATTTTTAACAATTTAATTTATTACAAAAAGCAAAAAAAATTAAAAAAAAATACAAAAAAAAATTTAAAAAAAATACAAAAATAAATGCAAATTAAAATATATACCCGATTCCAACTATTGTGCTACATCACAACTATCATGCTACGTCTCAATATTGCGCTATGTCCCAACCATCATACTAAATCTCATACTAACTATTATACTACGCCCATATTAACTATCATGTTAGGAGAGCGCCAGAAATCACCTGATTAGGGTTTCACTAAGTAGCTGACCCTCCTACCCTCCAACTGATAATTTTTCTAAGCATTTGATTGGTTAAAATTTAATAATATATATATATATATATTAAAAATTGGATAACTTTTGATCTACTGGTCTGTTTTGGACGATTCAACTACCAAAATGTTCATCTCAGTGAGACGATTCTGACAAGCCCAAAATCATCAAAATCCAATCACAGAATCCCAAGATCGTTCAACTTTTGTGTAATTTTAATAGTAATTTTTAAGTAAATTTATTTTATATTCAAACTTTTTAGTCAGGTCTGAGTCTGGTCTGGATCTGGTCCGAAGTCTGCAGACTGGTCTAAGTCTGAATATATATATATGTATTTTTTGGTGCTGAACAAGTTTACTTAGTGCATTTTGTTGGAATAAATTAGTAAAATTTTATAAATCATAAGTTTTTATAGAATTTTATTAATAAAATTCTATAAAATCTTATAATTCGCAAATTTTTATTAATTAATTCTAACAAAATGCACTAAGTAAACTTGTTCAGCACCTAAAAATGTATTAAAACAGCTATTTGGTTTTTATTTTACTTGAAATTTAAAGATTTGATGCACAATTTTGGAGTTTTGATCAAAAAAGACAAATTTTAACATCTTATCTCCAAATTTCAAGTAAAATAAAAACAACCCTGCTGATTTAATGTATTTTTAGGTGCTAAACAAGTTTACTTAGTGCGTTTTGTTAGAATTAATTAACAAAAATTTGTGAATCATAAGATTTTATAGAATTTTATTAATAAAATTCTATAAAATCTTATGATTCACAAAATTTTACTAATTAATTCTAACTTAAAGGATTAAGTAAACTTGTTCAGCATCTAAAAATACATTAAATCGGCAGAGTTGTTTTTATTTTACTTGAAATTTGGAGAAAAGATGCTTAAATTTGACTTTTTTGATCAAAAATCCAAAATTATGCATCTTTTCTCCAAATTTCAAGTAAAATAAAAACAACCCTGCCGATTTAATGTATTTTTAGGTGCTGAACAAGTTTACTTAGTGCATTTTGTTAGAATTAATTAATAAAAATTTGTGAATTATAAGATTTTATAGAATTTTATTAATAAAATTCTATAAAATCTTATGATTCACAAAATTTTACTAATTAATTCTAACTTAAAGGATTAAGTAAACTTGTTCAGCATCTAAAAATACATTAAATCGGCAGAGTTGTTTTTATTTTACTTGAAATTTGGAGAAAAGATGCTTAAATTTGACTTTTTTGATCAAAAATCCAAAATTATGCATCTTTTCTCCAAATTTCAAGTAAAATAAAAACAACCCTGCCGATTTAATGTATTTTTAGGTGCTGAACAAGTTTACTTAGTGCATTTTGTTAGAATTAATTAATAAAAATTTGTGAATTATAAGATTTTATAGAATTTTATTAATAAAATTCTATAAAATCTTATGATTCATAAAATTTTACTAATTTATTCTAACAAAATGCACTAAGTAAACGTGTTCAGTGCCAAAAAATACATATAATTATATTCGGACTCAGACCAGACTGCAGATTTCGGACCAGACCAGGACCAGACTCATAGTTGAGTCTGGTCTGAAGTCTAAAATTAGTAAAATTTAGAGTCTAAGTCTGGTCTGATCCCGAACTGACCCGGACTGGACCAGACCTGGACTGGACCTAAAAGCACTAGTCTCAATGAGACGAATCGAATAGTACCAAAATAATCTGATTCTGATCGATATGGCACGTGGTATTCATCATAGAACTTAGATGCACCAAATCAGATATATCTAATTATTAATTGTTTATAGAATACAAATCTTTGTTGATCTTAGGATCCTGTAATTAGAATTTAGTGATTTTAGACTTGTTAGAATCAGCTCACTAAGGCAAACATTTTGGTAGTTAAATCGTCAAAATGGACCAGTGGATCAAAAGTTATTCAATATTAAAAATTATATATATATAATAATATATATAAATATATATTTATATATATATTTTTTTTTTAACTAGCGGCCCTGCCTTTATTAATAAGAATTACATATACATGCACTAAGTTTACTTCTATATTACTATATACTTTAAACTTTCTATATCTAATAAAGACTCACTCGACTTCAATGAAGCCCAGGTGCGACCTGCCATAACAGCCGTTTCCCTCTTTTTAAAGCCCTCAACTCACTGAGAGTTATTTAAACATCCATAGGTGGAGGCTGTTAGCCTTTATAAATATATATTTATATATATTATATATCTGATATATTATATTATATATAGGACCTGATAATTGCTCTATCTCCCACCTACCTAAAAAATCATGTGATAAATGGTGCTCCCCTTACTAACTATCATGCTATATCCTATACTAGTGATTTGAACCAGTTGGGCTATAATCGGTTAACTGACCTGAACCGAAAAAATTTTGGGTAACTAGTTGAGCAAATGTTTAATCGGTTAACCCATACAACCGATTGAGAATCAATAATTGATTGACCCATACAACCGAGAATCGATAATCGGTTGACAAACCATAAGAAATGAGCAAAAGTACTGAAAAGTTCTAAAAAGAAATGAATGAACAAAGAAAAATTTAAGTAAAGATCCGATAATTACCAAAAGTAAAATATGAAATAATCATAATCGGTTGCAATCGGTTGCCATCAAATATTTCGGTTCGGTTAACTAATTAATGAATTTTTCTTAGCTCAAATCACTACTCGGTCTAGCTAGTTAACTTGGATAATTCGGTTGATCTGGTCAACAAAAATAATTTCGGCTAACTGCTTATGCTTGGTTATGTCAGATCGGTTAACCGATTGATGATTTTGTTACCCAGTTCAAGTCACTATTCTATACTAACTACCTTGCTACATCCTGAACTATCATGCTATATCTATTGTGCTATGTATATTCTACTATCATACTATATTCATTCGTTCGACTATCATGCTATGTTCCATAATAACAATTGTACTATGTTCATTCTAATGAAAAAAAGAATCGCTAGTACAATATTAAAAAAAAAAAACTATCGTAAACCAGATACTACGTTCTCTACTATGTTCATTTCATTCTAATAAAGAAAAAAAGAAACGTTAGTGCTGTAAAAAAAAAAAAAAAAAAGAAAACTATTCTTACTAGTCTTATGTTCATTCTTTTCAACTCCTATTTCATGACAATAATACTATTTTCCAATACAAAACACGAACGCATACCAACAATGGCTCCAACGATGCATTCTCAGTGCCAATTTTAGCACTCTAGCAAAGCACAAGTTTAAAATAAAGAAAGTGATAAGTGATAATAAATAAATGAATAAACAATAAAACAAGAAACTAGAAACTTATCTTTAGACAAGTTCTAGTATCTCTGTTAAAATAATTTTTTGGTTCATTCCACAATATTGGTATAACTATTCTACACCAATGTCTGTTTACAAGAGCACATGAAAATAAGTTTTAGATTTAGACTAGGGGCTATTAAATATTATATAAAGACACTTGTTCTGTAATATTTTTATTAAAAAATAACCAAAAATTTTAGTACAAGACTCCAACAACATTGATGACTTTTAAAATATAATTAACAAAAAAAATTAAAAAAAAAAAAATTATATTTATACATGATCGCCACTCTGAAAAAAGATTGGTCAATCATATTAGTCTTTTAATTATGTATTAAAATAAAAATATAAAAAGCTTAAATAAATAATAATCAATAAATAAGTTAAAAAATAAATAAAAGAATCAAAATAAATTATTGTAAAAAAAATGAAAAAAATGAAAAAAATTGCATTAATTTAAAAAAAAAAATAATAAAAAAATAATAAATAAAATTTAAAAAATAAAAACGATAAATAAAATAAAAAAAATAATAAATAAAATTTAAAACCGAAAAAAAACAATAGCATGATTAAAAACAATAAAAATAATAAAAATAAATAAGAAAAAAAATCAAAAAAAAAACTGAAAAAAAACAATAAAAACAAAAAAAAAGATAAATAAAAAAAATAAAAACGTAAATAAAATAAAAAAAATAATAAATAAAATTTAAAAACAAAAAAACATTAACATAATAAAAACAATAAAAAATAAAAATAAATATAAGAAAAAAAAATAAAAAAAATAAAAAAGATAAAAAAAAATAAAAAAAACGAAAAAAAACAATAAAAATAAAAAGATAAAAAAAATAAAAAAAAATCGAAAAAAATGAAAAAAAGCAAAAAAACAATAAAAAAAATAAATAAAAAATATAGTATGATAAAAAAATATATAGTAAAATAAAATAAAAAAAAATCAATAAAAAAAAAAGTAAAAAAAAAATCAATAACAAAAAAAAATTCAATAAAAAAAAATCAATAAAAAATAAAAATAAAAAAACCTCCTATTTAAACACTTACCAACTAAGGGGCTTCCAAAAATCAGCTGATTTCAGGAAAGTGGGTGGGTTAGCTGAAGTATCAGGTATAATTCCGGCCAAATTTTTATAATTCTGACCAAAGTTACAAAATTATTTTTAACCAAAATTATAGATTTATTAACAATATTTAATAATTAACAACTTTTAATTTACTGGATCAAATTTAATGATTTAACTGCCAAAATGATCTCAATGAGAGAATTCTAGCAAGCCAAAATCATTAAAATCTAATCACTGGATCCTAAGATCAGAATAGATATATGTTACTATAAAAGTTTTATAATTTGGGGGTGAGTCAGTAGAAAAGAGACAAATTTTTTTTAAGTAAAAGTTTTCTTAACTTTAAGCTTAAATATCTTAACAACTATCTTAATAAATTTAATAAAAATTTAGTTTATTTTAATTATATAATTTCAAGATTAAAATAAAAAAATTTTTAGCAAATTTGATTAAATAGTTGTCAAGATATTTTAGTTTAAAAATTAAAAAAAATTTACTAAAAATGATTTGTTCCTTTTCTACTGACTCACCCCTATTTATTAAAAAATAATCCTCTCATTAAGCTGATTATTTTGGTAGTTGAATCATCGAAATTGGCCTAGTAGATCAAAAGTTATTAACAATTAAAAATTAATTTTTAACTGGACGAACATCTCGGAGCAAGTGGAGCACCAACCTGGCCGCCAGAGACGCACCGGAGGAAAAGGTTCTATGCTGCAGAATTAGGAACCAAGGAAAGTTAACCAAAAAGGCACCTAAAGCCGAGGTACAACAATCCATTTGGGCTAACTGGTTTGTAGTTTGGGAGGGATTGGTTATAGGACTGGTTGATGTAGGTATCGGGATTGGAATGAACCTTGCAAGAGCAAGGATACTGTGCAGTTCAATGGTTAGCCCTGACTGCTAGTGGTGGCCTTGGCCATTGCGAAGGTATTCAAAGCCTAATCTAGAAATGTGTGGGACATAGAAAGATTAAAGGGGTATGTACTACACACTCTCTAAGATAATCTGGCAGTTGGAATGCTACTAGATTACCTATAGAATTAGGGTGCAAATAGTATGGCAAATGTCGATCTAAGTGGTCTTCAATTGAAGCAGCACGAGGTTATATGTAGGTGTGATTGGGGTGGGTGATACAGGACGGGGGACACCAGAGAGTTTAAATAGGTAATCTCCTAGTTAGGTTACAGGTACGGCATATAGTATAGAACCTTTAGGCGGACTACTTAAATAGGCAACCAAAAGTTGCACATGTGGCTATATATACTCTCATTAACCAAGAATGTATTATCTAAAAAACCTAATAAAAATCCACTTGCATGCGACATTGCAAAATAAAAATAAAAAAAAATTAACTTTCAATTGTTAATAACTTTTGATCTACTGGGCCAATTTCGATGATTCAACTACCAAAATGATTAGCTTAATGAGAGGATTCTAGCAAGCCCAAAATCATTAAAATCCAATTACAGAATCCAGAGATCAGTATAAATTTGTTTTACTATAAATGGTTTATAATTCTTTAATAAATTATAAAACTTTTATAGTAACACAAATCTATTCTGATCCTAGGATCTAGTGATTAGATTTTAATAATTTTGGGCTTGCAAGAATCCTCTTATTGAGGTGATCATTTTGGTAGTTGAATCATTGAAATTGGTCCAGTAGATCAAAAGTTATTAACAATTGAAAATTAATTTTTAATTGTTAATAACTTTTGATCTACTAGGCCAATTTTGATGATTTAACTACCAAAATGATCAGCTCAATGAGAGGATTTTAGCAAGCCCAAAATCATAAAAATCTAATTACAGGATTCAGAGATCAGAATAAATTTGTGTTACTATAAATAGTTTATAATTTTTTAATAAATTATAAAACTTTTATAGTAACAAAAAAAATTTTTGTCAGTACTCTTTCTGACGATCCCTCGTGCCAAACTTTCCAAGAATACCGTTCTATGAAAACTCTATAGTTAAAATATCTATACAACAAACTTCACCAAGCTGCTATCAGGTACAAAGTCCATTCACTGGATATTCTGTGCCTGAAATAGAAATGAAAAAGATATACAAACTTTTAAATGAAGCCTTGGCGCAGGGATGGCAAATGACTTTTAAATGACATAAATGACATTGTAACATTGTCATTTGTCACTTTGTCATTTAAAAGATAGATAACAAATGACAAAAATAAGTTATATTTAAAATGCAAACATCTTGTAATCATTAAGGTTTTGTGTCACTTCGGGCAGTTTAGAATTGGTTAAATCCTAAAACACCTGAAGTTTTAATATGTTATTTTAAATAACAAAAATAACAAATGACCTATGTCATTTGTCATTAATTTGTCATTTGTCATGAAAATTTTAAATGACATTGTCATTTGCCATCCCTGTCTTGGCGGGCTTTGGTGCTATTAAGCAAAGATGTAGTAGAGAAACTCTGGAGCTTTGTCAAGTCCTATGAATATGAAAATAGAAGTAAATACTTGGTTAGATATGTTATTCTATACAGTGTAACTCTTTCAAACTCCTTTTGGTTTGGTTTTTTCTCCCGAGTCCCTTTGGTATATTCGAAATTTCAAAAAGTGGGCATTTCAGTTTACCTCTTTCAAAAGATCAGTAGTGTTTACTTTTTCCAAATTGGGATTGCGCCTTCTGAATTGGAATTGACGTCATAAGTGAGGTCCGTTTTTGCGTACGTAATAAACAACAAGGATGTGTCAGAGGTTGGAAGGGATGACATAACGAAATTTCTTTCTAGAACATTCTTTTAGGCATATAGATTTTTCTTTTTCTTTTCTTTTGACGTACATATAGTACTGTAGTATATGGTATAAGACAGTTCCTTGTACAATACTATACTAGGCTAATGCTAGCATTATATGTCCAGAGCCTCCAGAGCCCATCATAAATGTTCATTATATTACACAAACGCGTTAATATACATATGTTAGTAATATTAAAGCACAAATATAGACACACGTGCGGACAGACAAAAAATTTCTAAATTCCATTTCTGATAAGATTTACATCATATATATACAAGTATATCAAAAAAGTAAAATTTGTCAAGATTTTTACAATTGAAGCACATCAGGAAGGTAATTTTTGTATCACTTTGCATAGACACTAATGGACCGTCGCTACGCTCCGCACAAATTTTTTTATAGTCTTGCATAGGCTTTAATAGTGCTATCATGTATTTCTTTCTTTTTACTTTTTTCGTTTTTCTTTTCATTTTATTTTTCTTATCAAATTTGGTTTGTCATTTAGGTAGTAGTTGTTATTTCCTATTTTATTTTTCCTTTTATATATTTCTCCTTACTTGTTGCAGTTTTTCTTGTAGTAGGTTCTTTCTACTAAAAAAGTTAGAAGAAGAAAGTTTAAAAAGAAGACAATCTTGATATGGTTAGCACGTACTAGCCGGTGATAGGAGGGAACATATTCTCAGTGAGTTGAGAATCTGGATTGAGACAAAATTTTGCTAGGCAGATCACACTTGAATAAAATCGGGTAAGCTTTCTGTTAGAGTAGAATAAAATGTACACACAAATGCAGTCGTATAATAAAGTCTACAGACACAGAAGGCAAGATTGCTGAATTAAAAAAAAATAAAACTTCTATAGTAACACAAATCTATTTTGATCTTATGATCCAGTAATTAGATTTTAATGATTTTGTTCTTACTAGAATCCTCTCATTGAGAGGGTCATTTTGGTAGTTAAATTATCGAAATTTGCCTAGTAGATCAAAAGTTATTTACTATTAAATATTATCTCTAACTTTTTAATAATCGTAAAATCTAATTGGCTAATTGGGTATCAGATGGGGGTGAGTGAGATAAGAGTGAAGTGGGCACATAGTAAAAAAAATCAGCTGATTTCTGGAAGCTCTCTAATTTTATAAAATATTAAAGTTTGGAAGATTAATTAATGCTAAAAATAAAAAAAAACTCCTGTGCTTTATTTATTTATTTATGTGGTGAAAATAAAAAAATTCTGATTATTCCTTACTATGGGAATTTACTTTTTATTCCCACTATTGTATATATGTACAAATTTTAAAAATCTGTAAAATTAAAATTTTTTATAAATTTTCACAGTTTTTTTTTTTAAATTTTGGAATTATTTAATAATTTTGAAGATTATCACAGATCTAGTGCTCCTAGGTTCGGTCCGGGTCTGGTCCGGGATCAAACCAGACAGACTTAGATATTAAATTTTACTAATTTCAGACTTTAAACCAGACTCAGACTCAACTATGAGTCCGGCCTGGGTCTGGTCCGAAGTCTGCAGACTGGTCTAAGTCCAAATATAATTATATGTATTTTTTGGCGCTGAACAAGTTTACTTAGTGCATTTTGTAAGAATTAATTAGTAAAATTTTATGAATCATAAGATTTTATAGAATTTTATTAATAAAATTCTAAAAAATCTTATAATTCGCAAATTTTTATTAATTAATTCTAATAAAATATACTAAGTAAACTTGTTCAGCACCTAAAAATGGATTAAACCAGTCTATTTTTTTTATTTAAATTTTGAGATTTGATGCACAATTTTGGATTTTTGATCAAAAAAGACAAATTTTAACATCTTATCTCCAAATTTTAAGTAAAATAAAAATAATCCTGCTGATTTAATGTATTTTTAGGTCTGAACAAGTTTACTTAGTGCATTAAGTTAGAAATAATTAGTAAAATATTGTAAATCATAAAATTTTAAAGAATTTTATTAGTAAAATTCTATAAAATCTTAAAATTCACAAATTTTTTATTAATTAATTCTAACAAAACACACTAAGTAAACTTATTTAGCACCTAAAAATACATTAAATTAGCAGGGTAGTTTTTATTTTACTTGAAATTTGGAGAAAAGATGCTTAAATTTGACTTTTTTGATCAAAAATCCAAAATTATGCATCTTTTCTCCAAATTTCAAGTAAAATAAAAACAACCCTGC
>QKWP01002191.1:0-27990 GCA_003550325.1 Gigaspora rosea
TATTGTAGCTATTACTTCTGAGTTAATTGTAGTTGTTATTGTAGTAGTTACTGTATTGTTCGCGAGTACTGTAGTATATATAGGCGTTGGTGTTATTGTTATGAATATGGTTGTAGTAGGTATCAGGAGTGTGAAGAATTGTACATTCATTTAACTTTTGGTACGTGTGGTTCCTAGTAATCTATCTATTTCTTGAGTATTAGGTCTGAATTGGTTATTTGCTAGGTAGTTATATCTTTGGTGGTGTGGTATATGTATTGGTAGTGGTCTTGGTCTGTGTTGTATTCTTTTCTTTTTCCCAAATAGTCTTTTGAATATGTTCATACAGGTGGTAATCTGCTTCCGTTTACAACTATTTCTTTAGTTATAGGATCTTGGTAGATATGCGAAGGTGTTTGTGTGTTATTGTGAATTGGGTAATTTCTTCTTTTGATTTTATTTTTACAACAGCAGTATATGGTGGTTGATATAACTATAGATATGATTACAAGTATGATTATAACGGATACGGTAAGTATTATAGTTTGAGTTTGGTCAGGTGTTTGTATATCTTGGTTTTGAGTATTCATAGATTAACAACAGCCAGTGTTGGTATCTTGATTTCCGTATGGTACGTAGAGAGTAGAGAACTGTTTGTAGAGTCTCTTTTTATATCTTTGATGGTTGTACTCGATAATGAGAATAGTTATAATAGCTACGAATATTGTTACGATTAGGGTAAGTAGTAATGTAGATGCTGGTGGATTTAATAAATTACAATTGCAATTAACAGTTGTCGATGTTGTTTGATCTTCTGTCATATAATAGTCTGATAAGGGTGTAGATTGTAAATATTATTGTTGCAGATAATAATGTGATTGTTATGCCTTGAGCTAATTTAGTTTGGATTTCTGTTGGTGCGAAGTATTTTATTAATGCGATAACGGTGCCTAGTATAAGTGAGGCGATTGTTACTATAATTGATATTATTTTGTCTTTGTTTATCAAACTCATACGCGTATAGTCGCGGTTTCAGTTCTTATTTTAGTATTCCTATCTTTTCTTCTTTGTTGATCTATTTTTGTTCGGTGACTTCCTATATTAAACTTCTTTTATTTCGGATTACTTGTTTTAGTAAGATGGTGGTGGTGGCGGTTGTTTAGTCCATATTTGGTCTCTAAGGCCGAGATTTCTTACTAAAGTTTCTAATTGGTTTTGATTTAATTCTGGGATTTGGTTTGAGAATGCGCCTTGTTGAAATAGTAAGTCTGAGGTGTTGGGATATTGATATGCTAATCCTCTTTGAACTTGTGATACTGAAGGTGGAGGTACTGCTCCTGTTCCTGTATTAAGATGTCGTTTATATGCTTGTTTTCTTTTTCTAAGTCTTCGTATACAGCAGATTAATACTGTTAAGGTTATTGCTAATATTGTTAATGTTGCAGCTAATATTCCAACAATAGTGGTAAGGTTGCTATTGTTATTATCTTCTGGTTGGTTCGTTTGGCTTGATTGAATAGAGGTAGTTGCAGTTTCTTTACTTGCTTTACTCGTAGTAGTAATGCTTTTTGTAGGAGTTGTAGTAATTGGTGCAGGTGCTGGTGCTGGTACTGTTATGACTATAATGTCTGCTTTAATAAAATTCTTTGGTGTTGGTGTTAGACTTATTATAATCCAGATGATAAATATTTTGTAAAGTGTAGTGTATATTCTCATTTAGTTTAATTAATAAAGAAATAAAAAATTTAATTAATTTCGCCTTAATAGTGCACGTCTTGTTTATTATGATTTTCCTTCGAAGAGTATATTATTTCTCAAGGGTAGCTAGTCCTTAATATATACATTAAGTTTAAACCAACAAACTAACTTTTCACTTATTCGAAGTATGTTTATGTTTATAATAATCAGTTTATTAAATATAATCAGTGGGTACAGTTAAGTATACTGTTATAATATTTCTTTGATGAATATAGAGAATATAAAATATGTTAAAGATTATGTATGCTAGATTTCTTTGGTGCAAGAAGTAGATTTCGATATGTCAAATGGTTTACTACTATCAAAGTAGTAATTACAAGTGGTATACAATAAAGGGTCAAAACTATTAAAAGCAAGAATATTTCAATAGTGTACATGTATTGAAGGTATTATTCTAGATATAATATTTTGTAGTCAACACTTATTTTTATCGAGTTCAACACACAGATTTGAATGTCTAAAATCTACTGTTTAAATACTTTTCTAATAACTATAAAATTCATGATATTAAAACTTAGCATTTTCGATCTAACTAGTTAATTTGCTATACTAGAATATTAATTCTTTTCTGATTATTATTCTTCTTTATTTTCGCGTCTGATTTTCATTATCTTCATCTGATTGTTGTCATCAGATCATCGATGTACGATCTTCTTTGCGTTTCATTACGGATTAACTTCTAATCTTGTCATGTCGATTCGATTTCCTTAATGGTATCGGTGTTTCCGATTTTCGTATACGATCTTCCGGGTAATATGGATGTAATACCCTGTACACGTTGATCGCTTGTTGAGCCCCCTAATCAATATACTTCAATTATGGATTGGTTCAAAATTGCTATTGAACAAATTTTATTACATTATTTGAGTATGATTCTTTTCAGGATTGGAAAAAGTTGGTAGTGGAGGTTTCGGCAACGTGCATTGTGCTTTCTCAAAGAATATTGAAAAAACTGTAGCATTAAAGAGCTTACATTATGATCCTGCTAATGATACAGAGGATGGATTTATTAAAGAAGTATTAATCATTTTTATTATATGTCAGTGTTTTTACTATTTGTACCATGAATATTTGCGTTATTTAGATTCTACTAATTATCACCACGAAATATCTTAATGCTTGCTCATCAAATTATAATGGAGATATTAAATAGAATATAAATCAAATATATTAAACAACCAGGGCTAGTTATTTATATAGTAAAATATAGAATATTTTCACAGATATTGCAATATACGATATATAATTTGATTAGTAACATTAAGATAACTATATATTACAACACCTAGCAAGGAGTAGTCAAAATTTTCTGAATATTGATCAAATTATTCATTTATATCTTTAGGATTAGAGCAGTTTATTAAATGTAAAATTGCATCGCCAACATATGTTTAGATTGCCCTTTTTCATATATTTTATATTTTTATCATAATCTGTATATCGATGTAATGTTAGCCATTCCTGGAAATTTTCTATTATTTTGTATGGTGCGAATAATAGAACCCATATAATATTTAAATAAGGTCATACTTAAAAAAAATAACTAATTGTCTGAAGGATACTACACGTAGAGCAATAGTACACTCGATATCTGTGTGTTAGCAAATTCAAAATTCTGATTGGATAGATTAGGTATTACTTTAAAAAAAAATTCAAACCAATAGATATAGCATAAATAAAACTTGATTTTATATTGGTCATTTGGACTTTGAATGGTTCCCAGTTTCCTAGTAACAGTTAAAATTTTGCAAAATTAAGAAAATTGATTGGTCAAAAATTTTTAACTAATCAAATTGAATGGTTTTGGCTAATGAGTCAAATATAACTCTGTTACTATTATTTGGATTTTGTGCGAATAGTGACATAAAGTAGTGTTTCCATTAATGTTATGTTATTTACAGCTCTCTTTTGTTTACGTATATTTCTATAATATATTTTAAGATTAAAACATTAACAAAGTTGCGCATCATGATAATGTAATAAGGTTCTTCGAAATCACACAAGGTATGTCAAGTTATATCATAAACTTTATCAGATACTATAACTTATTGTTATTAATGATAATTTCGTGTAAATTAGTCCAAAAACTGGAACAACCTATATGATTATTAATTCGCTAATAACGGTGACCTTCATGTTATTTATGTTATCATTTTTTGGAATTAGATTGGACAACTAAAATTAGAATGGCGTAAGAAATTTCTAGTGGATTAGTTACTTACATAAAGTAAATATTGTTCATCATAATCTTGTAAGATGTAATACTTTTTTTTGTTAAATTTATTTTTATTTGTTTATTATATACTTGCTAATATTATTTTAGCATGATAAAAATATATTTAGTGCATGACAGTAGAATGATTATTACAGATTTTGGCTTATCTAAATCGTTAGAATATGATTCAAATCTGAATTCTCTTAAAATTGATATAAACTTCTTATCTATAGTCTCAGTGTTCTTTTCTGGGAGCTATTAAGCGGAGTGCCTCCTTTTAAAACCATAGAACTAGCAGACATAGTTAAGAAAGTAATCTCTGGTGAAAGAGAAACACCAATTGATGTAACACCTATTGATTTGATAAAACTTAATATGCTTGGAATAATAATCCGAATTTACACCCTAACATTGCTGAAATCTGTCATAAAAAAAATAATATACAAATAGCTCCAGTATATCATAATCAAAATATTAATGCAGATGTTTCATCAATGGTAAGTTATTATTGTATATAAATAAGTACAGGAATTTGTGTTTTATATTGCAGTATTATAGTTATAACAGCCTATTTACACTTAAAGAACAATTACTTAATCAATTGAAAATGTCAACCAAGAATATTCAAGTCAGCATACTGAAAATTATCATTCTTTAGGATTATCTGAATTATTAGAAGGTAATGCAGTTTTATTAAAAATCGTGAAATAGCATATAATAAGTTAGGTAGACACGAAGAAACAATTGTATATTTGATTAAATCATTAAAAATTGAGCCAGAGGATACTTTTGTATTAAAAATTCGTGCAGGAGTTTATATGTTATTGTGCAGATTTGAATATGCAATTGCAGATTTTAATCATTATTGAAAAATTGTTTCTAATGATGCAGATGTGTTAGGATATCGTGAGGCTGCTTATCGAATGATATGAAGATAAGATGAAGCACTTGTAGACTCAAATAGATTATTGGCAATTAATCCGGATGATGCAGTTTCATTAGGAAAGGTATTCGACTATAATTTAGGTAGATACGAAGAATCACTTGCAGATTTAAGTCGATCATTAAAGATTGATCCAAATAATGCAGAGGCATTAAGTACGCGTGGACAAATTTATTTCAGAATGAATAGATACGAAGAGTCACTTGCAGATTTAACTAATTCATTAAAAATTAAACCTGATCATTTAAATACGTTAGGATCCGTGGAATTATTTATTTCTCAATGAAGAGATATGAAGAAGCTCTTATAGATTTAAATAAATTTGAAGAAATTGAACAAAATGAGGCAATTACATTAAAATCACATGATCCAACATATTATGAAATAAACAAAGAATCGCCATTACAATTGGCAGTAAAATTTTGTGATTTACTCTATAATAAAGGTAGTTATGATGAATCACAAGAATCACCATTAGAATTGACATTAAGATGTTGTGGTTCGACTTATTATGAGATGGGCTGATATGAGGAATCACTTTCAGATTTTAATAAAGCATTAAAAATTAGACCAAATTCTGAATTCACATTGCTTGGCCGTTGGACACCTATCGCAAGTTGAATAGATATGAAGAATCACTTTTAGATTTAAATAAATTATTAGAAATCAAACCAAATGATTCGTTTTCATGCGGAAACTTATCGCATGATGAAAAAATATGAAGAATCACTTGATACTTAAGTAGTAATCCACATAAGTTCGGCAGTATAATCATAATAAAATCTGGGGTTAAGTCTTATATAAGTTATTATTAATAGAGTGGAATCTGTAGCTGCCTCAAAGTAAAGTTATTTTTTTACTAAGTTAATCTTTCTTTAAGCTTTAACTAAAGTTGTAAAGCTTATTTTTATGATTTTAATGGTAGTGAGATTAGTAAAATTGGCCAGGTAGTTTTTGAAATATCTTAACTTTTGTCTTGTTATATATATAAAATTTTTTTGCAATTTTTTATATGTGTAAAAGGATAAAAGTTAAAATATCTCAAGAACTACTAGACCAATTTTACTAATCTTACTATCATGAGAATCACAAAAATGAGCTCTACAACTTTTGTTAGAACTGCAAGAAAGGTTTACTTAGTAAAAAAATAACTTTATTTTGAGGCAGCTACAGATTCCACTCTATTATAAAACTTATATGAGATTTGCCCCAAATTTTACTATAATCATACTGCTAATCTTATGCAGATTACTACTTAATTGCTGATTCGGTTATGATTAGCACTAATCACGTGTAAATTATTATAAAAATTGGGGATAAGCGTTATAGTAAATTTTACTATAGTGTTGGAATCTCAAACTTGATTATAAAATGGCTAAAAGAGTACGACAAGTCCAAGTTACTTTATTAGAAATGGGTGTTTTGGATGAAACATTACATTATGGACTGTATTCTCGTTATGGTGAAAAACAAATAAGGTTTTTGATGACAAAAAAAAATATATCATCTTTTCCTATTCGTGTTGGACAAAATACCAAGGTTATTCTTAATGACTGTGAGTTTATTATTACTATAGTAGTTGGTCATTCCAACAATCCCTACCTACCTGGTTATACTTGTCAAAGTGACACTTATTATACTAAAAACCCCGCTCATGATTCTAGTACTGCTATTTCTTCAATTTATACTAGTATTTTTAATACCAAAACTCGTTATTCGGGTCCGCTTATTATAGGATGAATGGATCATATTATTGTTTCACAATTGATAATTGACGTTCCTTTTTTCCTTTTTTATTTAATTTGGGCCAAATTAAAATTTTTGTTTTTGGATTGGGTCATCCACTCGAGAAGATTGGAATAAAGGTGGTTCGGGTTACCAATCATCGTTAATTTACATGTATGGTAAAAAACAAGGCTTATATTTTTTATCTATAGAGAATAATATATGTAAAATCGAAGTTTATCAAGATTCACAATTAAAAAAAGCAGTGGAAGGAATATCTCCGAATGATGTTTGGGATAATTTTAATATTAATAAATATAATGGTATACAACTTTTTGGTCTCAACTACGTTGTCACTCAGCAATTAATAAAATAGTATCGAATTCCTACTTGTACACCAAATCAATGGAGAGATTTTGCTCTTATTAAAACTCTTTATGATTATCATATAAAAAGAAGAACACTTTCTAATATTAGCTAGCACGATCTTTTTATTATGTGGCTAGCACAAGGAAGTAATATTATTGAGTTAAATTCTGCACTTATTCCCTTATATCCAAAAGATTATCAGTTTAACAATCGAGAATTAAATGCATGGTGATCAATATTTCGCGCTGCTGGTACTTATGATATAACACCTTGGTCATATACAGAATCAAAGGTATATGATATAAGCTTTACCCAAATTAATACTTATAAAATTATATAATAAACCTTTATTAAATTTAGTATCAATTCTGGACCAATTCTAACCCACCAGACCACGATTTCGCAGTACTTAAACAATTCTACGAATTTGGATTTTTAATAAGCATACCTATTCACATGGCAAACACAACACATACCTTTTGGAATTCTTTTTCACGTGCTTTAAATAATAACAAAAAAACTTTGGATGGAAAACGACGCATTTTATCAATAATTGCTAAAGATTTCACCTATGATGAATTAGAAGAAAATTTAAGTGTAAGGTTTTTTTTTTGTAAGTTAATAGTATGGAAAGTTATAAATTAATTACCTGATATTAAAAGGTTGGTCACCATACAATCTCTGAAGCTCGCAAGTATGCGAAGTCCTATGGTCACAGTGCACCACCTCTTGTAAAACCTATTATTCATCATGTAAAATTAACAGAAGAACAGCTAAATCAATTTGAGCTTTTTTTTTCTGACAAAGCAAATGTTAACATGTCATCGTATAGAACTGAAACATCAACTGGCTTACCGATTCTGTATCTTTAAAATCATAAAAAAGCCCTATTGGAAAAATTTTATGAAAAGTATCCGAATGGAATGCAACGTACATCATTTATGACTCACTTACAAGGTGGCTGATATGTGTATAAAGATAATCTTGGCGGTATATGCTCAACTTGCAATGAGCTTGGATATAAGGTGTTTGAGGAGATTGAAAACCTTTTAAAGTTACATATTAGTAATATTAATCTTCAGGTATATAAATAAAAATATACATTATATACCATATACATACATACATTATAAGTTACAGTATTGTATTACAGGTATAATATACTTATCTCGAATAAATATAGCCATTTTGTAATGTGTTCATAATTTTGTTCATCTAAGATTATATGGTATATTGCCCATAGTTCTCTTTGGTGATGTATGTATGTACACATATACACATCTCTTTTATCAACTAAGCAAATACGAACTTCATATTTGTACCTAAAAAAAATATTTTTGTTATTAATTGTAAAGAATCTTCACGATTATTATATGATTGTTGTATTTCTATTAGAAATATAACAATTATATGATAATCGTAAAGATTCTTCATGATCATCTTCATGATTATTATATGATTGCTGTATTTCTATTAGAAATATATAATCGTAAAGATTCTTCATGATCATCTTGACAATACTGCATATATGCATATGCATCTGTACACATCTATTAATTATGTCCTCAATACCTAAATATAGGATAAATTTAGTGCACAAGCTCAAACTTTAAAACGATATTTACGAAAAGATTATTCTACAAAACTTACTGTTAATCCGTTAGGTCATGCTGTTTATGATCCTTGTATAAGTTATTGTTTATGGCTTGCATTTGGTGATTGTAATCTAGTTCATTCTGAAATATGCGAGAACTGTGAAAATTTGTTTATTTTTTTTGATGAAATAAAGACCAATACTCCTACAGAGATTCATGAGATTTTAAATGAGTATCAAACTAAACTTGTATATTTTCAAGCTCATCATGCGCAGAAGACATACCTTAATGCACAACTAAGTGCTGATCTTGCACAACTTAGTTCAGATGGCGCATTAATAATTGTTGATTATAAGATGAAAATCTTGTGTCAAAAATCTCGAGAAACAAAAGCTGAGTTTTTTGGTAAATGAGAGTGGTTACTCCATTTAGTCTTAATGTATACGAAGGATCCTGATACCAATAAAATTAATATCCATGCATTTGTTCACTGGAGTGGTGATAGTAAACAAGATGTCTGGTTCACTGCGTCTTCACTTCATGGAGTAATAAAAACAATTGAAATAAAGCCAAAGTGGATTAGTGTTTTTTCTGACAACGGACCACACTATCACAATACGGAATTAATGATAATAATGGCTTATTGGAAGGAATAGTATAGTATTTCAGTACATAAGTGGATTTTTCTTGAGGCAGGCGAAGCAAAAAACAGCAATTGACTCCCACCACGCCCAGGTATAAATAAATTTTTACTTTTGTATAATTATCAAACTCTAATAAATTATTATTGCTGCCTACCTAGTTAACACACACCATAAAATGATGAATAAAAATGGGACATAATATCGAATCAGGTGAGGAAATACAGGAAGCAATAAAGGACTTAGCAGGAACCCGCGTTGCCAATATCATACCTAATCGTGAAGGTTTAGATATTTGCTTCTTCTAGTTTAAAAAAAGTAATAAGTATTAATTTATCAAACAAATAAAGCAAATTCCAAGTTAAAAACGATACATGGAATCTCTAATTGGCATGAATGGAATTGGCCAGATGAGGGAGAAGAAGCCAGATATATTTTGGCTAGATCATTACCACAACTAGGACCATGGAATAAATATATACCTGAACAAATTATAAAAGTTACAAAGGATCATATTTTCAAAAAACCAGAACCAATGCTATCGGAACATATGACACCTACTAAATCTTGGACTATGCCAACCCCACATGTACAAAGTATATATTATTGTACAATGATACTATAACTTTTATCAATCCAAAATTAATTATTTATTCGCTGTTAATAGATCAAAATATAATGAATCAATCTAATGCTGAATATTAGGAAAACCTAATGGTAAGATTTATTAGATAAGGTTACCTACCAAAGGTATTTTAGCTTGCTGAAATACTTTTGAAATTTGTCATACTTTCGGTATAATACTGAGAATTCCTAAAATCTAAAGTAAAAAAATCATACAGTTTAACTAAGGAATTTATTCCTTATTTGTAATAAACATTATGGCATATTTATAAATACATCAAAATCTAAAATTTGACTACTAACAATGTAATACTAACTTTTGGACGTGCTAATCATTATCTTTAGGTTAGATGCAAATCAGAGATCCAAATTTTTTTCAATATGTAAGTTGGGTAACTAAAATGGATTTGGTAATTAAATGCGACGTAATAAAGTTTTGTCATACTCAGGTTAAACCTTCTAAAAAGGTAAATATAAGGTTAACCGTAAATAATTGGTCATGCAATATATCAAAAATATATATATATATATAGATTTTAGGAATTACCTTTTGGCAAAATTTTTAGTTCCAGTAAACTAGTAAAGCCGAAAGTACTTATTCTCAATGGATAATATATTATGTTCTATAGTTAGAAGCAAATTTTAATAATGTTAAAATTCTAGGAAATGCATGCACTAAATACAAATAGTCAAATGCAAACAGAAATCTGCTCCACATCAAAAAGGCAATAATTTTATGTAATTTTAAGTGAATGTTATATAATAAATAGGCTACCGGTATATATTTACCTTCAATTCAGTCATAATAGGTATTTGTTAGGTTGGGCCTTATCTGAAAATGAGAAAAATAATCAGAAAGAACCTTGGAAACGAATTACTAAACAAATTAGAAGCTTATTAGAAAATATGTTTCATGCGAGAACAGTAGATAGTAATAACAAAATATCAGGTGAGGAAATGTATAATGAATTATTAAAACGGGCTCAACGTAGTGAATTTGATCAAAGTGATATCCCGAAAGTATCTACTATTAATAATTGGATTGCAATATTTAGTCGTAAGTAGAAGCAAAATATGGCAAGACTTTCTTTAGAGGTACCTGAAACCTCTGGTATATTGAAATAAAATTTTTTCTTATACTTACTTTATACACAAACGGGGTGTTATATATTGAAATTTAACATTTATATATAATAAAGTGCTTGGAATCTGGCATTCATACATAGTAACACTTTTTTTTTATCAAACTAACGTGAGATTTTTTTGATATATACACATTTATAACCATTTTTGTGCAAGTTTATATATATATATATATATAAATTATTAATTTGTGGGGGATTTGTCAAACTCATGACTTTGTGCATTGTTAAATGATATCATAGTAAATCGGTAAATTTTACCCCAAATTGTATATACTAATTAGTGCCGATCATAGCTGGATTATCAATTAAATGAATTATTAAAGATTAACCAATATAATTCATTTGCTTTAGGAGAACGTGGAGTAACCTATTGCATAATGAATAGATATGAAGAATCATATGCAGATTTAAATAGATTATTAGAAATTGATCTAAATAAAGAATTTACATTAAAGCAATATGGAGAAGTACTTAAACTTTTAAAGAAATAATTAATTTTAAATCTGTCATTAAATGACGGATAAGATTTGAATTTAATTTACAGAATATAAGCTATGAATTTTAATAGGACCCCAAAATATATATAGATAGATCAGGTATGAGTTTGCTTATTTTTGAGGTTTTTTACACAGATCTTTTCTATTTATAGTAATTTTTTGCTTATTTTTAAAGTTTTTTTCTGCAGATCTTTCCTTTTTTAGTAACCCTATAATTAATCTGACCTATCTATGTATATTTTGGGGTCCTATTTTAATTTGTTGCAAACGAATAATATTCTATATCATATTACCTCTTGCATTTTTTTTTATTGTTTTATATTATCAAGTTAAATAATAAAAATTATTTGTCATATTACTACACTCTTTTATATTATGCATTATCAAATTTTATCAATTTGATTAACCAACTAATGATGCTATTAAAAGGTAAAATGGAGAATTGATTAAAAAAACTAGTCTTTGACACTTTTGGTCAATTTTAAGTTATTTAAAATATTGGTTCTGTTTATATGATATGAATTATACTTTTTATTTTATATTAATTTAATAAATTATTTTTTTTATTATATTAGGAGGAACCCGGGTGTAGCTCCTGCCCCAAACTTTATTAATACTTAAGTAAGTTGACATACTGCCAAAATACATACATATTATATACAAGTATTGGAACTAGGACTTTAGGTAATACAACTATTTATCCATAGCTAAAACCCACCAGAGCCTTCCATATTCCTATTTATATGACTTACCTGGCTTGTACATCCCTCTTCAACCAACAATTGGTATTCACATGTCCACCACTTTACCCACACTACCTAGTATTATCACTTTCAATTTGGTGTGCATTGCCAGGTAGGCACTTTGTGCTTCCAGATTGGTGTATCTGAGATCCCCTACTGGCATACTTCTCAGGAGTTCGTATCCCAAGCCATGCAGCTGCCTCTACCACATTGGGTAAGTATCTCAAGCCTGCATGCTGCCGCAACTAGCCGGGTTCCTGTAACTTGGGGCCCAGGATTTAACATTCCAAATTCATTAATGTGTGAACAACTGTACTTTTCTCTATGGTGACGAGGTAACCAAGCATGTTTTGCAAATGCTTCCAGTACTGAATATAGTTGGATAGCATCATGAGGCTCAGAGGGACCCTGTTACCACTACATGCACTTGTACCAGCTATACCTGTATTGGTAGTCCCAGTGCCTCTTAACGTCCAAAGACTCCCATATGGGTACGCCCAGAGCCTGTTAGGTCTTGACACGTACATGCCTCCATGCTTCCACCTTTCACTGGCTAGTGAGTTCTGTTTGCCCTTACAGGTACATTCTGATCTCCAGTACTACATCCAACCCTTCTTCCATCCTTTACTGATCACTCTCAAACTACCATACCAGTTAGCTTGAAAGGATTGGTCAGCTCGGCTTTATGTGCCTGACGGACTCCCTATTCTTGGTACCTAATTCTGAAACATAGGTCCTTTTCCTCCGGTATGACTCCAGTGGCCAGGTTGGTGTTCCCTCTTGCCATAGGGCTTTTTCTGTTCGGTTCTTCGGTCTTCGGTCAAAACCCCGGTCTTCTATAGTACCTAGGGGTTAGTAAAATTACTGGGGACAACTCTGTGGTTATACAAGTTTAAAAGTAGAACAAAGATCGACATTTTATATATAAATCATATTAATTTATATATCTCATATTCGATTGCTCAAAGTTTTAATTACAAGTTTATTTGAAATAATAACTCTGCTGGAATATTATTTTTTTTCTGAAACTTGAAACATATAAAGGCAAGTAACTAATCATACAAAAATTTTATAAATGCTATTTTGAAGGCTAGAAACTGAATCATATACTCACGCTTAATTATTATAAAGATAAGTAGAGTAAAGGTAAGATACAACTCCAATTTAAGCCAATAAGTACCTTAAAATAGCGTGTACCTGGTATAAACTGGCTCTAATCGAAGTTATAAAACTTATACTAGAAAAACGGTATTGTTTTGGGACTGGAGCCTTGATTCTTAGGCCTTATACATAAACATTATATTAATCATATATATACCGGATCCATATCATTCTCTAATGAAAATCTTTTTGGTGTCACTTTGTCTCTACTACATTTATACATGAGGACGAAAGCATTTCGGGTTCTAAAACCCGAAATTAAAATTTGAAGATGAAATTGTTTTTGATCTATTTTACTTGAAAGACGAAATTATTTGATACTTTTTTTGAATAGACAAAATTATAAAGAACATATCTATATAAATTTTATTTGCTCTTCCTTATAAAAAATTTTAATTTTTTCTAATGAAGACGAAATAGGCCTTTTTCAAAAATCAATTTCGGTGGCATCACTAACCACATCTAATACAAGAACTCGCTTTATTATCTAATATAACTGAAGGAAAAGATTCTTTACAAATAGGACAATAATTTGTCTAAGATCTGCAACAGCATCACGAAAATTTTTAAGAAGATTACGATCATTATAGTAAGTTGACAAGCAGGTGATGTTTCATTTCCTAAAATAATTTATTATATGTCAGACATTTTTTTCTTTTATTATCAAATTTAATTTAAAAATCATACTTTTATTTAAGCTTTCTTCATTATCTGTTGTTCATCTTGATTTATATTCTGATTCGCTTTTTTGATAAGTTACCTGTTGTTCTTCAGTCATTGAACTTTTTCTATTCCTTCTCGATTCATTTCTTATAGACACTTGTTCAGGTGTATAAGTTCTTTTTCATTTATGCATTTTAATCAAAATAAAAAAAGAACCTAACAAAGTCATCTTTTATTTATTCAAAATACTTGCAATGACGTATTTATATTTTCTAATTGATAAACTATTTATTAATTTTATTTTTTACAATACGATGACATATTTAATTCTTACTTTCTAATTGACTAATTATTCTTTTATTAAATGTCAGTTTATATATTATATTAAATGTCAGCTATTATATTTAAACAAAGAATCAGGTATCCAGACATTGATCCTAATTTAAGCTCAATTTTGGTTATTGAACCTAAAATTTGGGTCAAGGTGAAGCGGGAGCTGGACATTTCCAAAAATTCAGTATAGTAATTGAAAGGCTTTCACCTTGTTTCCTTTAGCTCCAGCCAATTAGTATTGAAAAATCAATATTTTGGCAGCTACTTTGACAATAGAATAAGGAAAGTCAAAATATATATAGCATTCTTAGAAATCATTATTAACATGAAATTGGAATTAAAACAGATAATCATAAGAGGTTTATTTATTACCAGGTGTCTGCTGAGATGGGCACGTTTTAAAAATAAATAATTAGGAAATTTTTGTCAATATGAAATCAGAATCAAAACAATAAGTGCTTATTTATTATCAAAGACCTGCAAAAATGAAGCAACAAATAAATAGTCTTTGAATTGAAATAGATACACACAAGGCGGTTACTTATTACAACAAATAACTTTAGAAATAGTTATTAGCAATAATGAACTTTGCCCAGATTATTGGTTCGTTATTATATTTATTAAATTTATTTACTCTCGATTCTAATTTTGTTTATAAAATTTTAGTTCTCATATTTAATATTTAATTAAAAATTCTCGTAAATTCAAAATTTTTATTTAATTAAAGAGCGCAAAGCTAAAGTTATAAAATTATTTATCCTAAAAAAATAAGTTCTTAAAATCAACTCTGGTATTTAATAATGGGTTTCTCCCGAATCAAAATTCAATATAGTAAAAATGCTATTTAAAAAATCCCACTTATTTTCGAAATGTCCTACTTATTTGTTAATTTTGAAACCTCAATAAATGATATATAAATTTCTAAAATTTACTGAAGCCAATCCTCTAGTTATGAAAAACAAAACCCAATTTCGCAATCTTCATTGTTATTTAATTATCTTCAAGTCTTTCACGATAGCACACCTAGAAAATTATTATAATATATTGCACTAAAAAGTTAATTTTAGCTAAATATTGACATAAATATTACATTCTAAAGCACATTAAGATATCACTCTTATAACAATAAATTGTAAGATAAATAGATAAATAGTTTATTATGTAAGTATTTAAAGTAAATTGAATAAGATCAAAATTACAACTTGATGATTTTAAATAAGCACTGTTTTTAGTTCCTGTGAACACTAAAATGTACCCATTTTCTATATAAATCCATCAGATAATGTAAATAAAAAATAGTAATAACATGTCTTGAATCAGTGAACGTTCAATACTGCCGAAAGATTTTTGGCTTAAAAACCGTGGAAAATTTATATTATATATCGATAATTGTTATACAAAATAATGTAGATCATATTTATTGGCTATATAGTATTACTAGTGTGACAGGTGGCGCATTCGTGCTACTCATCTTATTCAGCATTTTTAATTATATTAACTATTTCAAAAAATTCTATAATTAAATCACATTAGCCAATATTACAATTTGGTTTTTAATATAATTATGTAAAACATTCTGTTATAAACTAAGTTGCAAATATGGTATATTCAATGGTTAAATTTATTATATTTGATATGATTTAATCATTACAGTTTCATTTGTAGTGATGGGGAAAATGCGCATTAATGCACATATTATATAAAATGCACATGAAATAATTTTTGGAATTTATATCTTCCTTTGGAAAATATTAGATACACACTCAAATTTTTACCCTGATCTTGCTCTTTTATGTTAATTCATTTTCTTTTTGGAATTTTTTTAGACTTTTGCATCTATGTTTCCTTAATTGATTGAAATTAACTTTGCGTAGGCTTAAATGTGAATATTATTCTATTAATTTACAGCAAATTAAAAAAAAACTATTGACCAGCCCAAGTTTTCAAGTTCTATGTAATGCAAAACAAAAAATCAATTTTGCGTGACCTTAGACTTAAGGTCATGCAAAGTTTATTTTTCGTTTTTGCATTATAGCCAACTCATTTTTTAATTTTTCGGATTTTTTTTTAGACCCCGATTGTGCCAATTGCTTGATTTTTTAATATTTATTTTTTTTTCTCTAGTGTTACATGAACATAATGGCAACCTTTCTGATAGGACTGATGGAAAAAATGATTGCTGACTCAATTTTTTGATTCATAGTTGCGTAAAATTTACAATTAACCTTGCTTAATTTAGATGTGAACATTATTCTATTCTATTATTTACAGTAAATTAAAAAAAATCTAACCTGACCAACCCATGTTTTCAGATTCCATGTAATATGTAAAATGATTGCATTGGGTATTGCTGTAGGAGCAGTTGGTGGTTTCCCGCATGCCACAGCAAGCAGACTAAGCGAAGAGATAAAACTACACAAAGTTGATTTTTCATTTTGCATTACACGCAGACCCATTTTTTCAATTTTCAAAAAAAAATTTTTTTTAGATCTAAATTGTTCCAATTGATTGATTTTTGACATTTATTTTTTTCCACTATTTTTATCCAATGGAGATCTTATTTCTTATAATATTCGGAAGGTTTGGAGTAAAAATGTAATTGCTGACCCAACTTTTTGATTCCTTGTTGTGAATTAGCTTTGCATAACTTTATATGTGAATTTTATTCTGTTAATTTAATAGTAAATTAAAAAAAATGACCGACCAACACATGTTTTAGGATTCCATAACAAAAAATTAAATTTATACTAATTCCCAAAAAAGTTTATCAAGTGAAAAAAAGGTGGGGTAAAAATTCATAATGCAAAACAAAAAATTAACTTAGCATTACCTTAGGAATTGTGATAAGATGTTAATTGGAATTAACTGTTGTTGTTTCTATCTAATTTGATGTTAAATACTTACCAACTATTGCTGTATTGTGGAAATTTTTAAAAAATTTACTAATTGTACTATAATTTGGCGTTGTCATGGTTCAGGAGAGACGTTATGAACTTCGCTACCAATTTAACCTTAAGCATGGACTTTAGGATATTTGAAGAAGATAATTTTTATATTATTAAGCAAATGATTTATTTATTAATCGTTTTAAGTGTTTTTCAAAGATTCTCTAAAAGATTTTTTTCTCTTTACATATAGCGAACCTTTATATACAATAACCTATTCACCAAAAATGAGGTAAGATATATGACAAAGAATGTGGTAGTGGGAATTCACCATGCAGAAATATAGTAATTGTTACTTGAAATGTGTAATAAGTCGATAGTGCAATGTAATAATGCTTACTATAATGTCAGAAGAAACGTAGTAATATTTTAGTCATCAGGGTTTATTAATCTTACATTTTTGTAGAAATGGATTTTTAAAGGGCTATCCCCAAATTTCCGGGTCAGAAGCGTCGGATCTAGATTAGCGTTTATCCCAAATATTAGTAGATTTTATAGCAAAATTATCAGTTGGGCATTTTTTATTTAACGAATAGATATGATTTCATTAGTAAAATTTTTTATGATTTTGGGGCAAAATTGATCAATTCCGATTCAGCCAACTATGGTTTCGATGACTCCGTCACATTCTGACCCAGAATTTTGGACCCTCTTAGAAATGTAGTAATAGGTCAGAAATTGCATCATACGGCAATGAATTGGCTAATTTTGTTAGGTGACAAAATTTCTTGTGACACTGTAAAGAATTTCATATGTAGTTAAGGTTGATTTGGAACTATCATAATTAACAATTGCTAAGAATTTGAATTGTGATGACATCCTTGATCATAGTTCGGGTTGTATAATAGCTTGATCATATTGCTACATTAGTTTTAGCACACTAATCACATTTTGATATAACTATAATTCTATTTGTTAGTAGATCGACATAAACTACGAACTATAAAAATCGCCGAAGAATATCAGATAATCCAAACAGTAAAATTTACAACCAAAATTTACAAAAAATAGAAAAATCTTTTACCAGTAAGTCATCAGGGGTTTATTAATTTTACATTTCTATAGAAATGGATTTTTACAGGGCTATCCCCAAATTTTTGGGTTAGAAGCGTCAGATCTAGGTTGGCGTTTATCCCGAGATGTTAGCAGGCTCTATAGCAAAACTATAGTCAGACCTCCCTATAGTCACACCCCATATAGTCACACCTCTATTTAAGCACCCAATTTTGTGCGACGGACTCAAACATAGTAAAAAAACCTCATTATAGTCACAAATCGCTTATAATCACTATCACCATGAAAATTTGATTTTTTTAACAATTTTATTAATAAAAAACCCTCATTATAGTCACTAATTTTTAACTAAATATGGATTATATAATCTGATTGGCCAATTTTTATATTTGCGTATATTTAAAATTATCCATTAATTGATGATCCGCCTGTTAACTGGAGAGTGATCCTATAGGCGAAATGTAGAGTGCTTCCATCTAAAAATTTTTTCTTTACTAAGTTAACGATACATGTCCACTAATTGAAAGTTGCAGAGCTCGTCAAGGCGCATCTAATGGTGGTTAGATCATCCAAATCGGCACAGTGGATGGCGAGTTATCATCAAAAAACGATTGGCCGACTATATAAAAATCTGTGACGGAGATTACATAAAATCACTATAGACGAAATGTAGAGTGCTTCCATCTAAAACTTTTTTCTTACTAAGTTAACGATACATGCCCACTAATTAAAAGTTGTAGATCTCGTCGAGACGCATCTAACGGTGGTTAGATCATCCAAATCAACATAGTGGATGGTGAGATATCGTTGAAAAACAATTGGCCGACTATATAAAATCTCTTATGTAAACAAATATTGTTTACATGGAGATTTTATATAGTCGCCAATCGTTTTTTGACGATATCTCACCATCTACTGGGCCGATTTGAATGATCTAACCACTGTTAGATGCGTCTCGGCGAGATCTACAACTTTTAATTAGTGGGCATGTATTGTTAACTTAGTAAGAAAAAAGTTTTAGATGGAATAACGCCACATTCGCCTATAGATAACCATAATGAGGTATTTTATTTATAGTCACACCTCTTTACAATCACAAAAATAAGGTGCGACGGACTTGGTGATTATAGAGAGGGACGACTGTATCAGTTTGGCATTTTTTACTTAATGAGTGGATATGATTTCATTAGTAAAATTTTTTATGATTTGGGGCAAAATTGATCAATTCCGATCCAGCCAACCATGATTTCGATGCACTCCGTCACATCCCGACCTGGAATTTTGGACCCCCTAAAAATGTAGTAATCAGTCAGAAATTGCATCATACGGCGATTTAATCAGCTAATTTTGTTAGGTGACAAAATTTCTTGTAACACTGTAAAGAATTTCATATGTGGTTAAGGTTGATTTGGAACTTTCATGATTAATAATTGCTAATGAATTTGAATTGTGATGACATACTTGATCATTTTTTTTAAACTTTTAAGGCCGGGTACTATGGCCAGGATTTTATTATGAGTTATCGGACATAATATTTATTACATGAATGAGGATACAACTAGCCACACGTGCACTTTTGGTGCCAAATTTAAGTAGTCTGCCCGAAGGTTCTACACTAGCTGCCATACCTACAACCCAACTACGGGAATTGCCTATTTAAACCCTTTGGTTCACATTCTTCCTATTACTACCCAATTCACTACTCAAGCATAGATATTATAGAGCCCAACTCTTTTAGATTAATCATTGGCCTAAGGGCTACTTTACACTCGTACCTATTGCCTACCATTATCCTTCTGTATCCCATTCCACTTCCGAACACAGATTTCAGCAGCAAAGCCACCTGCCCTTATTAGGTTTATTCCGATCCTGGCCACCCACCTTCTTTTTGGTAGTGCCGTCGTAGATTTTCACTATTACCTCCTAACTTGGGACTTGCCAAACGGGTTTCCATTTCTCCGGTTCGACATACTTGATTATAGTTCAGGTTGCATAACCAATGACCAATGAAATCGGTAAAGCATAAATAGCTTGATCATATTGCTACATTAGTTTTAGCACACTTTGATCACATTTTGGATATAATTGTGATTCTATTGGTTGGTAGATCGACATAAAAACTATGAACTATTTAAATCGTAGTAATTATTAGATAATCTGGACATCAAAATTTCCCACCAAAATTTACAAAAAATAGAAAAATCTAAAAATCAATCATCTAAATCTTTAGTGGAATGTAATTGTTTTTTTAGTATTGGCTAATATATTCAATATTTTTTATTAATATCTTTTTTTATTTATTGGGTGTAATTGTTCTTGCTCTTGCATTTTTACTTGTATTTATCTTGCACTTGCATTTGAACAGAACCATTTTACAAAACGCTTTCAAGTTCGTGTGAAACGTTTTTTGGCTTAATCAGGCAATCAAAAAATAGAAGTAAATTTGGAAAATTCATGCTTCATGATTTTGAGAAAGCTTAAGGGCGTTAATAATCATTGCTGTGCCAATAAAGAGATAAGTCACATGCTTGATGTATTAAGTATACGGCATTAGAATTATGTTATTATGACATTACTACATTACGTCATCATGGTACATAATATTTAGGGTAAATAGTTATTCTACCGCCAACACTAATGAACCTGATCTGTGTGTAATGAAGATCAAGCTTATGGTATAAAAAGATTACATCATTATGACAACATTTACATGTTTCAATTTACCCAATCAAATCAAGAATAAAAGACCAATCAGCATGCAGATTTATGTCGATCCGAGTGCAAATTATTTTAGATTGTTTTTAATAAGTTGTCCCCCCGTAATTTTACTAACCCCTAGGTAGTACCATTGGAAGATCTTCCTTATCTCTTTGCTCGGGACTTGCCAAATGGGTTTTAATTGTTTTGGTCCCTTGGATTTGTCTGTGTAACTTACACAACTGTGCCGATGCTCCCATTCAAGATAGTAGTACCAAGGTTACAGGTAATATACCCGACTGATCGATAAACAAATGTTACCATAACACAGGCCTAATTTTCAATTCATCTCTAGTGGAATTTGAACTCTAGACCTGTCACTTGGGAGTGACAACCAGACAGCTTCTCTATGTTGCCACACCTTTAATAAATTATTAAGAATGGTTAATTTATAAAAACTTTAAAAATTTGATATTCTAAAATAGATCAAAAGTATTAAATTAAATTGAATTAATTAAACAAATAAATAAATTTTATAGTACAGTATTCAAAATTAACTACCATTTTTATAAAGTAATTACCATATTTTCGCGAAATAACGCACCCCAGTGCGTTATTTTGAGTATAGGCGCATTATTTAAAGTACATGCTGGGGCGTTATTTTGAGACAAATATTAATTTTTTGCCTAGTTTGATCTGATTTTCCAAATAACACGCAACTTGTATTTCATAATTTAACACTATTCTAAATATGTGAGTATAAACTAAAACAAATTATATACATACGTGCGCAGAATATAATTTTTATCGTTATCAATTTTTTTTTTTTGAACTCATTCACGAAGTTAAGCAGAAAATAGTTTGGCTTAGTGTCAGAGAATGATTGGTTGCACGTAGTTTATAGTACTAGGGAAGCTACTAGGGATAGGTAAAGCAAGGGTAGAGTCAAATTCTATAGAACAATGGAGTCTATCGTGATGGACCTGTGATGTAATATAAAAGGTTATTCATCTTGCTAATTTATCCCCTGCTTTCATCTTTTAATAAGTCAATGGGTGTTAACTTATAATGGGCCGCACTTTTCATTAAACTTTCGGGTCCGCTGTGATTTATATGCACGTTAATTACAGTAATATCTTACAGTAATAATATGATAAATTGAAATAATGGCTTCTTGTATAACAAGAAGTCTCAATTGTGAAATGCTAATTTATTAATAAATGATCTTCATACTTAACTATATATAGGGGCACGTTATTTCGAGACACGCCGGGGCGTTATTTCAAAACCATATATGCTTTTTTAGGGTGTACAATTTTCTAAATAATGCCCGGCCTGTTATTTCGCAAAAATACAGTATTTTCAAAAATAAATAGTAAGCTAAAAGAGTGCTTTTGTTAATTGAAGAATCTTCTAGTAAAAAAAATACTTGTTATAGAAAATTGCACAGGTACTTTAGTAACTATATAAGTTTTTATTATAAAGGTATAGAAATAATAGTAGTATTTGATATTTGTGTACTATATAGTTGTACTTATTTTAACTATATAATAAAAATAGGATTGCTAAAATTAAAAAATTAAAAATATTAATAATTTTATACAAAAATGGTTTATACAAACTATTTAATCTGTTTTTGTTTTTATTAATTAAATTCCAACTCTATTACAACTTAAAGCCCTCTTTCCCTATTTTTAACTAATACAGTGATTATAAATATATATTAATAATATTATAAGATATAATCTAATTTTAACAACTAGAAAAATATTATTTATTATAACTAATTATCAAATTTTATAAGAAATAAATAAATTCAAAATATTTTATAACTTAAAACCATATTAAACTGAAATTATAATTATATTTGAATTTGTTTTTGTTATTTGTAAGTTTGGTTTGAGTTCAGATTTGGAATTAAAATTATTGCTTGATCTTGAGGTTTGATCAAATTTAAATCAACCCAAACTAAATCTAAAAATTCTAATTTATATAGAAATTATATACTGTACAAGTGTGAATAATTTCTACCTGTGTGTTAATTAATTGACCTATGTATAATTGTAAATATGCACATGTGCATTATTTCGAAACAAGAATTAAATTAAATAATAAATAGTAATAAGAATAAAAAGTGTCCAGAACTGGTTTGATATTAAGAAAATTTATTTTTTGACTTTAACAAACATTGTTTTTCAGGTTGAGACAATTCTAATGGTTGTAAAATTATCAAAAATTGTTTAGTATTTTGTCCACAATATCTCTTCAAAGGTTTGCAACATTAGTTTACCTTTGTTTATGTAATTTGTAAACAAAGGTAAACAAACATCACAAAACTTTAAAGAGGCATTGTGGACAAACTACTAGATTATTTTTGATAATTTACTACATTAGATAATCTCAACCTGAAGGACAGCACAGCTTTAAGTCAAAAAATATATTTACTTAATATACCAAATATTATTTTCAATTCAACTCTATTCTATATATGCTCAAAGCATAATATCAAACCAGTTCTGAAGGATTTTTGACTTATTTATCTTTTTTATTTATTTATAGAAATGCACATTAATTCAGGACGCCCATGGGCAGTAGTAGTAAATAACCTAAAATGACCCAAATGACCCAAATGACAAATAACAAGTTATTGGATCATTTTGAGGCTCAAATGATCTAGAAGGTCATTTAACATATGTTAGTTAATATTCTAATGCTATTTAGCCAATTAGAATTGGCCACAAACAAATTAAAATATAATCAATAATTGTATCTATAAGTCAATTAATATTTATTTCTAAAGCAAGGTTATTGAAATAATAAATTGCATATTTTGAACACTTTACTTAAGACATAAATATTAATTAACAGTAAAATTTGGTTTTAATACAGTATATAGTTAAAGATTATTAATAAGGAAAGTAATAAAGTTTAATAACTTTTTATACTAGATTAACAGGATCTGTTAATGTCCAGAGCAAATTATACAAAATTATATATTATATATACTACATATATACAGTATATAATGTATATATTGTATTTTGTATGTAGGGCATGCTAACAGCATATCTAAGGTTTTGCCAATCACTGTTTATTTAGTATATTACGTGATAGTGGACATCTGGACATTTTTGATCAAAGAAATTTATACCCAATCACAATTTATTGTAATATCACGTAAGTGGACATCTGGACATTTTGATCAAAGTATGTTTAGTAGTAGAAATTTAGCCAACCATAGATTAGCAAATAAATCACATGCATATGTAATATCCAGACATAGTGATCAATATAAGCAAAGAATATAAGTCCTTCACTACACTCCGGACAATGAGAATTCAACCAAGAAAATTATTTTATATACCAATAACCTAAATGAACTTAATACCAAAATGATCTTGTCATAATTTAATAGCTTGGAGTAATTAAATTTTAATCAAATGATCAAGTTATTTACTATTTCTAAATTGGACTAGGTATATAAACTTTTATTGGGTTTTGGCCTGAGTCTAAAAATACCTAGCCCAACCCAGCATACTTTAAATCCTATATATATACATTATTATTATGTAGTTAAAGTTGATCAATCTATATAAAAAATATTAAATATTAATACAAACTTTTATGCATGATGGCCCAATAAGTCTTTATCATTTTTCTGACAACTACTTGTCAAAAAATATAATTTTAACAAAAATTGGCAGGAACTAACCCTAACCCTAACCTAAAGTAGGCTAACTTGTTGGAATTTTGATATTGTTAAGAAGTAGTTTTCAGGAAAACAGTAAAGTCTGTGGCCCAATAACTAAATAGCCCTCAAATGACCTTAGTCATTTCTAAATAAACATGGTTATATAGTTATGAGTCATTTCTAAATAACTCAAAATTGAGATGACCATTAATGGCCAGTCATTTCAAAATCATTTGAGATTATTTGAAAAATTTGCAAATGACCAAATCATTTACTATTACTGCCCATGTGTGTTAATTTGAAGCTACTTATGCTATTTTAGTGGTATATAATTTTTGAATTAATGCCCCTAAATATTATTTTGTGCTTATATACAGTATTGTAAATTGGACAAAATTGGATATAAAAATACAACTTAAATTAGAATTTAATCCAATAATTAACTACATATTATTGAATATTTTTTGGACCCAATTGCAAATTTTTAATGTAACCACTTTTATAAATCAAATCCAATTATTAATTAGACATTGGACATTGTAAATTTTCAATGTTCAGGTAAGTGTTCTGACCCAGGTAAGTATCATCTGGGTCACCCATGGGTGGGTGGGTGACCCAAGTTGAATTATGGCCCACCTGAGTGGTCAATCCACTGGTCACCTGCGAGTCACTCGTGGGTCAACCCGTGTGTCACCTATATGGGTGACCTGTATGGGTTAGTTATAATTAAGGATATTATCTTGCTTGCTAAAACTCAGTTTGATCCTGCTTGGAACTAAATACAAGTTTTTGCAGTCACATGATTTTTATTATTAAATCATGCTCCAAATAAGTTTGATAGATTGGTTGAGCAATATTATCTTAGATTATCATTATGATGAATAAATAATTACTATCTCATACCAAAAAAATCAATTTTCTTTGACTCTTTTTTTTTAATTTAATATGGTGTGATATGACGAACAAAAATTAATTTTTTCTTTGACATTTTTTTTTTTAATTTAATATGTCGTGATATGATAAATAAAAAATTCTATTTAGACTGCCCACCCACAGGTAACCCATAGCAATTTTTTTTTTAGAATTAGACTGCTTACCCGTGGGTGACTCATAGCAAATTTTTTTTCTAGAATTAGGCTGGCCACCACCTGTGGGTGACCTATAGCAAAAATTTTTTTTTGAATTAGACTGCCCACCCACAGGTGACCTGTAGCAAAATTTTTCTATTACCTAGTGCCCTATAAAAACTCAATACATGGAAATGTATGTATAAATACAAAATTGTATGCAGATAAGCATGGGTTTTATAATCACTGCATGGAAACTACACGGAAACTAATCATCCAAAAAATTTAATACACATTATCACATGTAAAATTGAAATCTGTGCACTATTATACATAGTATTATATCTATATATTGATATGTATTAATCTTAATTATCATATAATTTCTGTGCACTAACATGCACAATCGGTAAGATTCTTAATGATCATAATTTTTGTGCACTAACATGCGCAATCGTTAAGATTCTTAACAATCATAATTTTCATGTGCTTATATGCACAATCATTAAGATTCTTAATAATCATAATCATAATTTTCGTGATCTGACGTGCACAATCATTAAGATTCTTAATGGTCAAAATTTCTGTGCGCTGATGTCACTATCATCAAGATTTCTTAATGATCAATTTTAATATCATGATCAACACAATCATTAAGACTCCTTAACGATAATAATTGTAGTGCATTAATATCAATCATTAAAATTCTTAACGATCATAATTTTTGTGCATAATATCACAATTGTCACAATTGTTAAGATCCTTAATAACATAATTTCATGTACTAACATAAAGATCATTAAGATTCTTAATGATCATAATTTTGTGCATTAACATAATGATTATTATGATTCTTGATGATTATAAATTTCATGCATTGACACGCACAAAAACATTCATTTTGTTGATTTTTTTGTTTTTTTTTTGCACTTGACAATAATAATTTCAGTGCATTGATGCACACAATTATATTTGACTTGTAAACAAATAATTATTTGTTTTTTTTGTTTGCTTATTTAATTTTTATTATTTTCTTTATTTTTTTTATAATTTTTTTTTTACACTCATTAATTTTTATATAATTTTTTTTAGTAATTGTCATTGTTTTTAAACCATCCTTTAGAGTTAATGACTTGGAAGTTGCTCTTTTGGAATCACAATTATTTTTGGTATGTTTTTTTATCATTTTTGGTAGTATCAAAGCTTTTTTTTTGTTTTTTACTATTATTTTTCTTTTACTTTTTAATACTTTCTGTACATTATTGCATTTTAGTATTTTTTTAATTATTGTTATTGGAGCTGCCACAATCGGAGTTGTCCCTATTGAAGTTATTTCTAGAGTAGTCATTCAATTTTTTTTTAAACCTTTCATTTTGGTACTATTACTATGTTTTTTTTTTTAATATTATTAGTTGCTGGGTTATTTTAAAATTGTTAGTTTTGTGATTAGAAGTATTTTCTTATTCAGCATGTAAATTATTAAATTAAAGTATTTGTATTATAAAATTTAATTAATAAACTAATTAAAGTTAATTAATAAAATACAAAATTTAGTTAGTAAAATTAAAAAATTTAGTTAATAAAATTCTAAAATTTAGTTAATAAAATAATGCATATACGTTATACATTATTATGTATATATGTATGGATATATACTAATATGTTACCTGCACGTATAAGAAAATACATAAAATTGCATGTTAGTACATGCACAGGACCCCAGACATCTCTGATATATGTCATATATTTTTTTTAGCAAATTGCAAAAAATTTGGTTTGAGGTCCAAATTTAAGTTTTAGCAAATTGAGGTTAATTTTAAAAAAGGTTATATTGTTATAGAACAGGTTTCTAAATTCTAAACGCTAGAATATTCTAAGTGTTTCTATTATTGTATAGTTGTGTTACTTTATTACTTTATTACTTTATTACATTATTACTTTATCACTTTATTACTTTATTACATTATTACTTTATTACTTTATTACATTATTACATTATTACTTTATTACTTTATTACTTTACTACTTTATTACTTTATTACATTATTACTTTATTACATTACTACTTTATTGTTTTATTATTTTATTACTTTATTACTTTATTGTTTTATTACTTTTCAACAGATATATAAACCCTAGCTTTCTGACCTTCTACCCACAAGCTTTTAGCTTAGACTCAGACTTC